>PVJA010006011.1:0-36616 GCA_004027025.1 Myocastor coypus
TCCTTCCTTCCTTCCTTCCTTCCTTCCTTCCTTCCTTCCTTCCTTCCTTCCTTCCTTCCTTTTTAAGATTGCTTTAGATTCCTTCTTTATACCGCAACACGCTGTTGTCACTTGGGATCAGCCGCTGCCTTTCTCTCTGCGAGGCACGTTCACCGCTGTGTGGGGGTTGGCTTTTGACTCTTCTATGGGGTATCATTCGCTCTGGCTTTCTGTTCTTCGTGCTTGCTGCCTCCCCATCTGTTTTCCAATGGATTTCATGTTCTTTGTGTATTGTTATTTTTATTACTTTTCATAAATAACAATATGACAGTTTCAAAACATGTTAGTAGTACATTTGCAATAATTGACACAATGCATATTATTGTCCTCCTAGTAGTAATACAGAGCACAAGGTGTAGATGTGATAAATTTTCTAATTGTTATTGGTACAAAAAAATTCTTCTCTTTGAACTAAGAGAAAGTAATTGTATACATAGTCCAATGTTCCATAATTGCAGTTGGTTACTGGTGAAACTGGCAATGTTAGACGCTATTGATTTAAGCCTTTTACAACTCAGCATTCTAATCTAGCTTTACCTTTTATGTCTCATAGGTAAATGTTTCTGCTGGGTGGTTAAGGGCAGGTTAAAGCAAGAGCTATATAACAAAATGTGTAATTTTTGTATCTTCCAAGGTCAGTCAAATCCCCTCAGGATTTACTTTGGGACCATGTACAGCACTTTGTAGAACTGTTGTCAGTGTCAGCCATCTGGATGAGTCATGGCCATTATTTGACCAGTTTGCTCTTTGTGAAAGCCTGAAAGAATGTTTTCTCTCTAAGTGGTTCTCCTTTGGCACACTATGTTTCTTTAGTCCCTTTCCTCTGTGGCCCCATAACCTCCTTGAAGAGAAAATTTGGGACACCATTGAGTTATAGGGTGTTACAGCACAGGTTCTGGCCTGTCTTGAGTCCTCACTGACTTTGAAGGGCTAGGGCCAAAATATTAGCTGTCCTTGTAGCCCCTCTTTTTCTCTAATTTTTGGTCTATAAACTTAAATTCTTAACTTTCCAGAAGGAAAGCTTAGTGATACTATTACTTTATAACAAGGGTATTTGAGCTTAACTTCACTGTCTTTCTGAATATTAAACATCTTAGACATAGAATTGGTGTTTTCTATCAATCATTAATATTCTAATAAACCTCCATAGAATGTGATAAAAGCAGTAACACATTTTTTAGACAGACATTTAGAAATCTAAAGATGTACAAAATTGTAGCTTATCAGTCCTATGGCATTTTGCCTAGTCTCTTACTCTCATTTAATACACTTTTTTCTTTTCTTGTAAGCTAATCATTTACTTGAGAGTATAGCAGTAACTAAAATTACGTTAGAAGCAGCACATATCTAAAAGACCAGAATGACAGGCATTCCAAGCATCGTCTTAGTGTTGCACATTGCTATCTTCAATGTGCAAAACCTTTGAAGGTTCTTAGGACCATTATCTAATTCATCCTGTGTACATGAGTGCATAGTTTTGTTCCTGCTATGTTTCCTCTCTTCTACTTCCAGTCAGTTCACTGTTTAACACTTAAGTTCCACTCAGCTGTGTTACGCCTTTCTATTTTTTTCTTGAGTTCTTACACTAGGGAGAATATATGATATTTACATATGTAGGTCTGGTTTATTTCACTTATGCATATATTCAAGACACTTCCATTTATATATGAAGTCTTCTAGTTTATCATTCTTTATAGCTGAGTAATAGTCTATTGTATGAAAATACCACATCTTTTTCAACCATTCTTCAGATGATGGGCATTTTGGTTGTTTCCAAGATTTGGCTATTACAAATTGGGCTGCTGGAAACATAGGTGCACAGATATCACTATGGTATGATGTTTTTAGTTCTTCTGGGAAAATTCCCAGTAGGGGGATAGCTGGGTTGAATGGGATTTTCAGCTCTACTTTTTTTAAGGAGCCTCCACACAGCTTTCCATAGTGGTTGCACCAGTCTGCCTTCTCACCAGCAGTGGAGAAATGTCCCTTTTCTCCCACAGCCTCTCCAACATTTGTTGCTGTTTGATTTCTTTATGAAAGCTATTCTTTCTGGGGTGAGATGGTATCTAAGTGTTGTTTTAATTTGCGTTTCACAGATGGCTAGTGGAGAGTTTCTTCATGTATTTGTAGGCTTGCTGCTTTTCTTTCTCTGGGAAGTGTGTGTTCATCTCAGATGCCCATTTCTGGACTGGGTCTTTGAATTTTGGAACTCTAATGGTTTTTAGTTCTTTATAGAGTCTAGATAGAAGACCTTTGTCTGAATACTTATTAGTTAAAATCTTTTCAAAATTTGTGGATTGTCTTTTTCACTCTGTTGGTAATTTCTTTTGAGGTGGAAAAGCTTCTTAGCTGGAGGAGGTCTCAGCTGTTGATTCTTCCAAGCATTACATGTGCATTTGGTTTTTGTCCATGAAATTTTGCCTACCTCAATGTCTTCAAGATTTTCTCCTACTTTCGCTTCCAGGAGATTTAATGTTTCTCCTTTAATATTTAGATCTTTAATTCATTTCGAGTTTAGTTTAGTACATGGTGATAGACCTGGGTCAAGGTTTTGTTTTTGGCATGTGGAGAGCCAGTTTTTCAAGCACCATTTGTTAAAGAGGCTATCTTTCTTCTGGTAAGCACATTTGGCCCCTTGTCAAAGATAAGGTGGCTGAGTGTGTTTGTATATGCTTCTGAATCTTTTAATCTATTCCACTGATCCTCAAGTCTTATTTTTTTTTTCAAATAGCGTGCTGACTGTATCGCTGCAGCGTTATCATCAAGCAAAGCCCGTGCTGTGCCTTTATTGGCTTGGGTCTGCACGGCGCTACAGAGGCTGCAGCAGCACTTGCTAGGCGACCGTTACGTTGGAGTTCGTTCGTTTTTGCGATTTTGTTGTTGGTTCTCCATCTCCCCTTGCCATGTCCCACTTCTGACAGAGAAGCAGTCTTCTTTCTCCCTTCATGACATGTCTGGCTGGCCCACTAGTTCCTGCCACGGTGTGGCTGTCTTTCCGTCAACTTAGACTCCTCGTGTTCTCCTTAGGCTGGCAAAGCAGCAACCCTGCAATGCTGAGGTTGGTGCCAGGAGCGGCGCAGCAACCCGGAGGTTCGTGGCTGTCTCCTCACGCAGAGCCCTGGCCTGTTCTTTCTGCTTTCCTCTGCCTCTCCCTTCCCCCCTTCCCTCCTGCCCTCCGGTCTTCCCTCTGTCTGTTCCTTGTGCAAATCTGCCTGGCTGAGTCTGTTCTGTCCTGTCCTGTCCTGTCCTGTTCTGTTCAGTTAGGCAGCCTGTTCAGTGCTTTCACTAAGGTAATAAATTATGATAACGGCACAGCCAGAAATGGAAATCTTTCCTTATATTTTAAACCTCAGTTTCGACCTGTCTCGTCTCCATCTTCTCTGTCCACTTTTCAATAAGAAGTACACTATTTCTTCAAAAGAAAATTTAACATGGTCATTTAAATGAAATAGTTTCAAAATATAAGTCATAATTTTTTAGCCTCTCTTCCAAAGACCTGACTTTTTGTTTTTGTTTCAAGATTCAGTTGAGCATCACCAAGCGAGGACTGTGTCACTGGCCTTCTGCTTGCCGCCCCGGTAGTCCCCACGTTGGTGGTGTGAGTTTCCCCTGCTGAACTCATGCGTTTACGGGGCTGCAGTTCTTATGCGTGCCTGTCCCTCTTCCCTGCCTTTTTGGTTCTGCTTTCAAATCTACCTCTGCCTGACCAATCTCTGCCTGTGCCCCTGGCGGGAGGCTGTCCTGTCCCCGCTGTAGTCTGCCTGACAGGAGAAGGCCAGCTCTGAGGCTGTAGCTCTTGCTGTCCACAGTGCCCGTTGGAATGTTCCAGAAGATCCAGAGCCCTGCTGCTGATTTGCTCCTGAGTGTAAGACCTGTGACTTCCCTGCAAAGCCTCCCGCTTACTTCCAGGTCACCCTAGGGCATTTTAAGCCTCTCTCACTTTCATCACCTTTTTAGATTTTTAATGAGACTTTGAGTCTTGCTCGATGACTACATTCATTTGTGGACACAATTCCCAAACATGGGTACTTCCTGGAGGTGCCTGAAGGCCTCCGCTTTGTGTCCATCCCACCTGCCTTGTGCTCCTTCTCCCCCAGTGGAATTGGAGCTCTGCATTCAGTTTGGTCCCGTCCCTGTAGGTGATTGGTGCCTCCGAGGACTTTGGGGCCCCTCAGGAGCAGACACAAAGCTGTCCTGGTCATCTTACCCAGCGCCACGTTGGCCTAGCACCAGGAGCAGGTGGGATCTAATGGCCGTGTCGCGTCTCACAGCCCGGGAGCTCACCTCCAAGGGGCTGTGTGCCGTAGAGGTGCACCCGCTGCCTCTCCAGTTGCGTCACAGACGTCACACTTGGTGCGGTACAGCATGCTCCTCCCATGAGTACTTAGCCTTTCACGGGGGCTTCTTGGGATGCGCAAGAGAAGGAGTCCTGTGGAGCGGGGACTGACACTTTCTGAGCTCCATTCGTTGTCTCTTAAACTGTGTTACTGGCTTTTGGAGAGATTTGATAATTGCCAGCTGTCCTTCCATCATCCAGATTGGCTCAGACAAAGTTTTGTGCTCCCACTTGTGGTGGCCCTCACACACCCTGCCCTCTCGCTGTCCCTTCAGGACACCTGACACGCTTAGCATAGGAGCATTTAGTTAGTGATCCAAGGCGTTTCCGACATTCTCTTCGTACTGCTGAGACCACGGATGCATGTTCCTTCTCCTAATGGGAATAGTCCTCCGATTTTTGTTTCTCCCAGGTCTTCTCAGGGCTAGCTCATCATTTTTTGTTTGTTTTGAGCTTTTTTTGCCCACGATGTTAGGAAGTTGTGGTTATAAATATATTTTTTGAAACTTTTCATTATAGGTTGACATTTAAGTGTAATTAATTGAATGCTACATGTAATCTAGTTTTTAGGTAATTCTTTGTATTCGATCAAGCGAAAATGGACAGATTTGCCGGAACTTATCAGAAGCACAGAAGTGACTGAGTCCTAGAACAGTAGTTACACATCAGGTTAAAGCCACTTTGAGTACTCGTTGGCTGTCTCTGGGGGAGGCAGCGGCCTTGGCGGTGCGTCTGGGGAGCACAGACAGCAGGGCACCCACGGGTTCCCTAGCTCGGGGCTCTGGTCTGCACCAGAGGTGCCGAAGGCCCTGGCGGGGGGGGGGGCTTTATCTTAGCCCAGTGCTTTGCGCTTAATGAACACAGATAACCTTGAACCTCTTATTAACTTTAGGGGTCTATCCCCAATTATTGTTCCAAACATAAAGGTAATTATAGCTCAGAATGAAGCCCTATTTTATAAACATAATTTTTGTGACCCAGAACTAGAGATTATGATGTGTTTGACCTCTTCTTGTTTTTTAACCTCATTTTTCTTTCTGATAGACTAAGTGATGCCTGAGGGGAGCTTCTTAGTGGGTCCTAAACTGTGTGGCATTAACTTTACTGTGTAGATTACGTTTAATTTCAAGGACTGTCCTGGTTTTACCAGGATGCCCGCCTTTATGATAGTCGCAAAGCAAAGAGATGGCGCCTTTGACTGTGCATCACAGGGGTTTCTTTGTGTGGCCTGTGAAGTGGATGGGCTGGAGGCTGGAGGCTGTAGGCATCTCCTTTTTAGTTGATGCCCATCTCAATGCTAAATAAAATTATCCTCTCAATGCTAAATAAAATTAGACCCTGAGACGTGTTCTCCCTTCTCCCCATGTCATTTGTTTTAAAATTACATTCATTTGTTGCCAATATTTTTTCAAATTCTATTTCTATTTCAGGCTAGACATCTCATAGAGAGATTTTTCAGTCAACAAGTAGAAGCTCTGGGCAGACGTGCAGAGCCGCTGCCTCAGATATACTACATTGAAGGCACGCTCAGGATGGTGTGGATGAACCGCTGCTTCCCAGGATATGGGATGGACATCCTGAAGCATCCGCGCTGCCCTGAGTGCTGCGGTACGTAAGGGGCTAGGACGTCCCCTGTGTGGCTGACGACTGCTTGGCTTTCGTGATGCCTAAGTGCATGGCTGCTGCGTACCTTCCCTCATTAAATACTGCTTCAGATTATGTGGAGTGGTGCATCTCCACAGGCATAAGGGCAGAGGGCCGCAGCCCTGGGGCCCTGGGGGAAAGCTAGCTGTGTGGAAGCAGAGGCGGGCACAGCGCTGTGTCGCCAGCGCTGGCTCATCCTGAACACAGCCAAGCTACACAGCCCTTGGCTCTGCCACCGAGAGCCTGCTGCACCGTCTTGGTGACTTCCTGTCTTCTTTATAGCGCCCGTGTCTGGATTCCTTTCGCAGCAGTCGTGTTCTCTGGCTGCTGCCCCCGGCCCCTGCTCCCCTGTCACAGGGGCACTCTGGAGGGACTCAGCTTCCTCTGCCTGAGTTCAGGCTGGTCACACCTGTGCTTTTGGGGGCGCGGAGGGGCAGCCAGTGTCTGCCATAGAAACTTCCTGGTACGAACTAAATGAATAGCATTTTCGTTCATTTATTTCTGATTGTATTTTCCTCCTTTCTACTAAGTTAGATTAAAACCTTTTCTTGTAATAAAGCAGTGTGTTTTCTTACTTTCATTGGTTAGATTTTTGCTTTATCATTTTCTTGATTTTGTTTAAATATATGAAATTGAACAAAACTGCATTGAATAAGAAGTGCAATAAAAACTTAACAAACACAATGCTCTCAGTCAGCGGTTGCATGTATTACTCTAGCACATGTAGGGGTGAACAAAAGCCTAGAAATACCTAGATAAGTAAAGTGGATAGTTTAGCCATTTGTATGCATTTGTAGTTTTCTTCGTTAAAAAAGGCAAGTTAAAATGTGTAGATACTTGCATCTCCATAATTTAGAACTGAATCGCTGAGGATTACGAATAACCTTGCCATTTGTGCTTAGCTCATAAAGCTTTGGGTAGTCACCTGGTCTTCCACGTGGTCATTTCCCCCTGTTGACTGCAGCATTCCCGTGCTGTGCGCTGTGTTGGCACCATGCTGTCCCTGCGGTCCCTCCCATCGACAGACCTCCTGAGGATACAGCAAAGTGTTTGCAAAATCTGAAAAATGTTTTTCCGTCTCGGAAATCCTGTCCTTCCCAAAGGTTGCTGCCCACAGAGTCTAGGGACACAGGAGGGTCCTCTAGGAAACAGGGAGGGCGCAGGAACTGCTAAAATTCAGAGACAAGAACGTCAGCCATGGACAACGTGAGTCAGAGCAGGGCTGGCAAAGGCCTAGCGCGCTCGGGAAGGTGGTCTGAGCATGCGCGGAGGGAGGCAGGCGCAGGCTGGGTCAGCAAGGGCAGGCGAGCAGGGTGCAGGGCGGGGCCAGGCTGGGGAGCCCAGGACAGGGGGTGGATTCAGGGCGTGGGAGGCAGGGGAGGGATTGATATTTTTATTTTTATGAGCTCACTGTCACTCCTCAGTGGGCTTATTCGCTAGTGAGTTACTGACTACCACATTTCTAATTTTGTTTTGTGTGTTCCACGACAAATACTTTGATTTAGAATTACCTTTCTGCAGTTACTGTCTCTGTAGGCTAGGCGAGAAGAAGCTCCCTTTTGCCTCAGAAACTCATGACAAAAATGGGCGTTGAGGCCCCCAGCAGTCTCTAATCCAGAAAGCCTTGGCTTCGCATTCTAAAAGAATCCATAGGATTCAAAATCACACTGGATGTTATGCAGTTGCAGTGGGCCACCAGTGAAGCTTGTGATGTTGGAGGCTGTTGATCTAAGCCTCCTAAAGCTCATCTCACCAATCTAGTTCTGCGTTTTATGCATTGTAATTCAGCTTTTTTTTTTTTTTTTTTTTTTTTTTTTTGGCTGGGTGATCAAGGGCAAGTCAAAGCAAGACCTGTATAACAAAACATTCATTTTTTTTTTTTTTTTATATCTTCCAGGGTCAAATCTCCTCAGGATTCAGTTTAGGACCATAGACAGTACTTTGTAGAACTGTTGTTGGTGTCAGCCTTCAGAACATTTGATTGTGTATGCATCTGCTTCCTCTTAGTCCAAAGAGAAGAATTTTCTTTTCTTTTCTTCTTCTCTCTCTGCTTTTTCTTCTTAGTAACATCAGTAGGGAGGTGGGTCATTCCAACACACTGTGCTCTGTAGAAGAACTATTGTGAGGACAATATGCAATGTGTCAACTTTTTAAAAAAAAGAAAGGGGGAAAAAAGTAATGTTTATTGAAAATGTTAATGTTTGTTTTAATTGTTTGATCAATCCTATATACCTATATCTATCAATTTAACCTGATCTAATGAGGAAAATATGTAATATAACCATTGTTAAATTTAAACAATAAAAATATTAAATCATAAAAAACAAACAAATAAACAAACAAAAAACCAAAATCACACTGAAGTCACTGTCCAAAAAAACGATATTGAAGTCACCGTCCAGATGAAAAACAACGTGAAATACGTCGGGATAGCGCGGCTTACAGGACAAAGTTAGCATGCACTGAGCTTAGAGTCCATGCCATGTAGGCAGCCGGCGTGGTGTGACAGCGGCTTGCTCTGAGAGAGAAGGGGCCGTTATGCTCAGCACGGAGACCAAGTGTAGGCATATTTATTATGCAAGGGGAATTTATCCATTTCCTTACAACCTCTGGGTTGTCCCTTTGGATGGACACTTTCCCTTGTCTCACCTCATTCTTGTGTCTAGATGGCAAAGATGGATGATAAGCGGGTGGAGACTGAGCGCCTCTGCCTAGGCACGCTTACCAGTTCTATTTCACTTTGTGGTTTGTTTTTTTTTTTGACTGAAAACTTCATAACATTGCCCTTGACATGGTATATTATGTTTGTTGTTAATTTTTACCTTTTATATTTTGTAGTATTGGGCATTGATCCCTGGGTATTATGACCTTAAATAAATCCCCAGTCATTTTTATTTTCTATTTTTCATTGTGAGGCAGGGCCTCACTATACTTCCCTGCTGTCCCCTGCCTCAGCCTCATTGTATGCTCAACATCATTTCTGTTGATAGCTTACAAAAAATTTTTAACTATGTTTATGTATTACAGATGTTTCATAATTTTTTGAAATTATAGCTTAAAGATTCGACAACTGGAGACCAGGCTAATGCATATTTTTTCTAGTAGAATTTTGTGAAAATACAAATTTTGAAATAGTTTTCTTCGAAGTTTCTACTATATAAATTCTAGTGTTTTTTGAGAAACTGTACCTTATTTACTTATATTTCACCATTGTGTCTCCTGCTGGACATCCTGTCCTTGTCCTTAGGCTGAGGCCGCGGGCCATGGCCATGCTGGTCTTCAGGGCTTCAGTGCAGCTGGAGCACAGTACCCCGCACTGCTGCTTCCTCCGCTGTGTGTCAGGAGCTGTTAGGCGCTGCCTGGTCTTCTGGAATCTGTGAACAGTGTCTGCACCCTGAGCTGCCATGTGACCCAGGCTCAGCCGGGGTCCAAGGTGACGAGGTTCCGGTGGAAGCAGGGAAGCGCCAGTGTTCTCCTTCTGAGCTGTGCTGTTGGACTGTAGATGGGTCGACCAGCGGGCTCAGCTGTCTTGACTAAGGCCTGTTAGGCTCCACAGTTTATCCTACAGTCGTGCAGCTCTGAGCTCTTGGTTTAATTTTATACCAAATGTTCAAAAACTCAATGCAGTTGTCTGTATGACAAACTTGTGACTTTAGAAACACAAAGTAGCATTCTCATTTCTAAGGAAACTATAAATGATTAAAAATTCTTGGCCATGGGATAGATAATCCCATGAATTAGCCACGTGTGTTGCCTGGATTCTCTCTTATTTTTCTTATTTTTTTAAAAATTACTTTTAATAAGAAATAACAATGTGTAACAATATGACAGTTTCAAAACAAGTTAGTAGTACATTTCAATATTTGATACAATGCATATTGTTGTCCTATTAGTTATAGAGAGCACAGGGTGTAGATGTTATAATTGTTCAAATCATTACTGGCACAACAAAATTTCTTCTCAATGAACTAAGAGAAAATAGTGGTATATGTAATCCAACATCTGATAATTGCAGTGTGTTATTGGTAAAGGGTGTAGATGTTATAATTGTTCAAATCGTTATTTGTATAACAAAATTTCTTCTCATTGAACTAAGAGAAAGTAGTGGTATACATAATCCAATGTCTGATATTTGCAGTGGGTTATTGGTAAAACTGGAAATGTCAGAAGCTGTTGATTCAAGCCTTTTACAGCTCAGCATTCTAATCTAGCTTTACATTTTATGCCTTGTGATTAAACTTTTCTGTTGAGTGGTTAAGGGCAAGTTTAAGCAAGGCCTGTAAAACAAAACATGTAACTTTTGTATCTCTTAAGGTCAGTCAAATCCCCTCAGGATTTACTTTGGAGCCATGTACAGCGCTTTGTAGAGCTATTGTCAGTGTCAGTCATCTGGATAAGTCACGGCTGTTGCTTGACCAGTTGGTTCTCTGTGAAAGACTGAGAGAATGTTTTCTCTCTAGGTGACTTTTCTTTGGCACACTATGTACCTTCAGTCCCTTTCCTCTGTAGCCCTATAACCTCCTTGAGCAGAAAATTTGGGAAACTACTGAGTTACAGGATGTTATAACACAGGTTCTCTTATGTCCTGAGTCCTCACTGATCTTGAAGGGCTAGGGTCAAAATATTGGCTATCCTTGTAGCTCATATTTTTCTCTAATTTTTGGTCTGTTAACAGATATTTTTAGTCCTCCAGAAAAAAAGCTTAGTGATACTATTACCCTATAACATAGGTACTTGAGCATGACATGATGTCTGAGTATCAAACATCTTAATTTGGAATTGGTATTTTCTGTCAATCATTGATATTCTAATAAATCTCTATAGAATTTGATAAAAGCAGTTACACATTTTTACACATATAGAAATCTATGTATAAACAAAATTTTAGCCAGTCAATCCTATGGTATTTTCCTAGTTTCTTACTCTCATTTAATAGCTTTTTTTTGTTTTGTTTTCTTGTAAGCCAACTATTTACTAGAGAGAGAATATAGCAGTAACTGAAATTACATTAGAAGCAGCACACATCTAAAAGACCAGAATGACAGGCATTCCAAGCATATTTTTGCCATTACACCTTGCTATCCTCAGTGTCAAAAACATTTTGGAGGTTCCTAGGACCATTATCTAATTCATCCTGTGTATATGAGTGCATGGCTTTGCCCCTGCCATGCTTCCTGTCTGTCCTGTTTGCAGTCACTTCATTGTTTAACCCTTAAGTCCTTGATTTCCATTCATCTGTGTTACACCTCTCCGTTTTTTCTTCTTTTGAATTCTTACACTAGGGAGAATATACGGTACTTACATGTGTAGGTCTGGTTTATTTTACTTATGAGTATATCTTCAGGGAACACCCATTCATATATGAAATCTTCTAGTTTATTGTTCTTTATAGCTGAGTAATAGTCTATTGTATAAAAATACCACGTCTTTTTCAACCATTCTTCAGATGATGGGCATTTTGGTTGTTTCCAAGATTTGGCTATTACAAATTGGGCTGCTGGAAACATAGGTGCACAGATATCACTATGGTATGATGTTTTTAGTTCTTCTGGGAAAATTCCCAGTAGGGGGATAGCTGGGTTGAATGGGATTTTCAGCTCTACTTTTTAAAGGAGCCTCCACACAGCTTTCTATAGTGGTTGCACCAGTCTGCCTTCTCACCAGCAGTGGAGAAATGTCCCTTTTCTCCCACAGCCTCTCCAACATTTGTTGCTGTTTGATTTCTTTATGAAAGCTATTCTTTCTGGGGTGAGATGGTATCTAAGTGTTGTTTTAATTTGCGTTTCACAGATGGCTAGTGGAGAGTTTCTTCATGTATTTGTAGGCTTGCTGCTTTTCTTTTTCTGGGAAGCGTGTGTTCATCTCAGATGCCCATTTCTGGACTGGGTCTTTGAATTTTGGAACTCTAATGGTTTTTAGTTCTTTATAGAGTCTAGATAGAAGACCTTTGTCTGAATATTTATTAGTTAAAATCTTTTCAAAATTTGTGGGTTGTCTTTTTCACTCTGTTGGTAATTTCTTTTGAGGTGGAAAAGCTTCTTAGCTGGAGGAGGTCCCAGTTTTCGATTCTTTCAACTGTTAAATGTGCATGTTGATTTTTGTCCCTGAATTCTTTGCCTGCCCCAATGTCTTCAAGATTTTCTCCTACTTTCTCTTCCAGGAGATTTAATATTCCTCTTTTAATATTTAGATCTTTAATCCATTTTGACTTTAATTTAGTGCATGGCAATAGACCTGGGTTAAGCTTTATTTTTTGGCATGTGGAGAGCCAGTTTTTCCATCACCATTTGTTAAAGAGGATATATTTCTTCCAATAAACATATTTGGCCCCTTTGTTGAAAATAAGGTGGCTGAGGGTGTTTGTATTTGCTTCTGCTCCTTCTAATCTATTCCATTGATCCTCAGGTCTATTTTTTTTTTCCAGTACCATGCTGATTTAATCATAGTACCTCTGTAGTATAACTTTAGGGCAGGCATTGTAATGCCTCCTGCCTTATCTTTGTTGCCCCGGATTGTCTTTGCAAATCTAGGTCTTTTCTGGTTCCAAGTAAATCTTAGGAATGATTTCTCCAGGTCTATGAGGTATGTTGATGGTATTTTGATAGGAATTGCATTAAACCTGTATAACAATTTAGGGAGTATGGCCATCTTCACAATGTTAGTTCTTCCTATCCAGGAGCAGAGAATATCTTTGCATTTTCATTTTTTTTATTTATTTATGTTTTTCTTGTTTCATAACCTTTATTTGCTTATTCACTCATTTTATTTATTTATTTATTTATTTATTTATTTATTTTCTTGTTTCAGAACCTTTGTTTATTCACTCATTTTTATGGCTGGCTCAGCCCGTCCCGAGGGCAGGGCTGGCACAGCATGTGGTGCCGGGGATCGAACCGCGGTTCCTGAAGCCACCCAAGCTTTCCCAAGCAGGCGCTTTAGACCACTGAGCCATCCCGCTGGGCCTATTCACTCATTTTTATTGCTGGCTCAGCCCGCGCCCTGACCGCAGGGCTGGCGCAGCATGTGGTGCCGGGAATCGAACCGCGGTCCCTGAAGCCGCCCAAGCTTTCCCAAGCAGGCGCTTTAGACCACTGAGCCATTCCTCTGGGCCCTCTTTGCATTTTCTGAAATCCTCTAGAATCTTTTTTTTTTTTTTCAGAATACTGTAGTTTTCTGTCTTTTCTTTCTTTCTTTCTTTCTTTCTTTCTTTCTCTCTCTCTCTCTTTTTCTCTTTTCTTTCTTTCTTTCTTGTACAGGGTCTCATTACCGATACATAGTGATCCCTCCTGCTTCCTACCTCTCAAGTGCTGGGATTACAGGCACACGCCTGCGCACCCGGACTCCATCGCTGGCTCAGCATGCTTGAGAGCAAGGCCAGTGTGGCAGGAGTACTGCAGTTTTCTTTGAAAAGATCTTTTACTTCTTTAGTTAGGCTAATTCCTAAGTATTTCATTTTCTTCGGTGCTATCATGAAAGTATTTTCTCTCTAATGGATTCTCTTTAAAAAGGTAGATTTATTGATTTCCAAAAAATATCAGAAGTGATGCATCTGACTCAAATTGCATGAAACCATAATTAAGTATTTTTAAAAATTAACAGTGTAAATGGAGGCTTACCATTACAAAACCCAAAAAAGTGGCATAATCTGCTTCTTCTGGCTGTTTTGGGATGGCAGACCAATGCTCCTGCTGAGAATGTTGGAGGCGTCAATCAAAATTTTTTAAAAAATTAATTGCTCTGTGCAAAACAAGTGTCAGGGCAACAAGGACCAAGGACCTATAATCTTGGGTGGAAGGAAACTGGAAATTAACGATGCTGAAAGACATGGGATGACACATGGGTGTGCTGAAAGCAAGGAGCTGCCCACGCAGAAGGACCCAGAGGGGACATCTGTCAAAGGCATGGCAACATAATAAGGACGCCTTAGGCAGACAGCGCAGGGGAGAACTTGTGGCGCTAGAGCTCCGCGTGGGCATGCGCTCAGCACTAGAGGGAGTCCTTGCGGTCCGCAGAGACGGTGCAGGACAGGAGCGTGCCGGCAGCAAGGAGAAAGAGGGCGGGGAGGGAAGGCGTGACACAGCAGGCGTGCGTGTGGAGTCCCGTGTGTGAACGCTTCATGGGCTTCACAACGCAAACAGCGAAAATGACGGCCAGGGTCACGCCGTGCGGGAGGGAAGAGCTGAGCTGAGAAGCTCAGAGTTCAGCTGCTCTCCTGAGTTAGTGTCAGTAATGGTGTGCATGGGATCACAGCGAGGTGCAAGTGCATAAATATTCTTCTGTATAACCAGTAAAATACTGTGTTCGTGACAGTTGGAAAGCAATAAAAGAACAAAAGCTGCGCTTGATGAGCCCTTGCACGTCACGTCTGCAAGGGTGGACGGAAGTGCAGCGAAGACTAGGAAGATAAACCAGCAGTGGAGAGGACTGCTGCACAGGGAGAAGCGCTGCGGTGGGCTCGACTTCGTCAAGTCCAAATTTTGTTTCTTCTCCCTGTGAACTAAGGGAGCACACTAGAGTTATTGTCTAACTTATTTGTATAGAAGCACACACATGTATATAACCTTTGTGTTACTGACCTGTGCCCACGACTAAAACTTCATTACGTCTTGCTATGCAGAAAGAATGCATTCGCATCTTCCTTCTTTTTAAAAACTGTTCATTTTAAGTGAGTTGATTTAGCTACATTGATTAAAATCATGGTTCAGAATTTATCCGTGGTATTATTATGTGTTTGTAAATTAAAAGGCTGCTTTTATATTAACAGCATAAAGGTGGATTTTTAGAAATTTAATCTGAGAGCCTATTTAGCAGTAGATTAATTAACCATTTTCCATTATTATAGACCATGTTTATGAGATTACTGCATACGTTTCTTGTAACACTATTTCTCTTTTTTATTTTTATTTTTCTTTTACATATAGTACAGAATTTCAAAACCAGAAAAATTTAACAATGGTTATATTACATATTTTCATCATCAGATCAGTTTAGATTAATAGATATCAGTGTGTGAGGTTGACCAAACAATTAGACAGTAGCACAGCGCTGTTTCTCATTTTCTCATGTCGTTATACTTCTCTGCTGTACGGTTCATGCTGAGGTGTGTATGTCCATTTTATTGTTAGTGCAAGTTGATTCTCCATAACTTTTCCTGCACAGCTAATACTGCTAGGATTATTTTTGCATATGACCTGCTGCTCAGAATTCTTTAGGGTCTTTACATAATACGAGCTCAGAAGCTATGCATTTGATTAAAATATGCCAGTTTTCCACAGTTGTTATATGAGTCCATTTGCAATAACTGTGTAAAAGAAATTTTTTTCATATCTATGTCAGTTCATGATACAAATCTTAACTGTAAACAAGTTTTAAACAATTACTAATGTGTTGTGTATACATGACATAAGATAACATTTTAAGTGTGTTTAAAGCAATGGTTGTGTTGTTACTCGTGGCCACATAGTTGGATGTCATCAGAACCTCTTTCCTCTTCCAAGATTAAAGGCTCCACTCCCCCCACCGTGTCCCATTCTTGAGAACCGCCGAATGGCATTCTGGTTCCTTAAGTGCTTTTCTCTCGACATCTTGAATCAGTGGAATCATGTAGCATTGCACTTCGTGGCCTTGAAGCGTGGCCAGAAGCTCTTCATTTTAGAAGCTACATGATCTTCAGTTGCAAATCACCACATTTTCCTTCTTTGTGAAGTCAGTGGCACTGGGTTGCACCTTTCTCTTGGTACTCGTGAAACACACAGAGTGTAACTGTCTCAGCATCGTGTGTCTAGTTCTGGGGGATATGAGCCATTAGTGAGGCTGCCGAATTAAATCCCTTACACTTGGCGTCTTAAGCAAGAGGAATTTGTTTCTCACAATTCCGAAGACTAAGAGTGTTGAGGTCAAGGTTTGCTCCCATTTGGTTTCTGTCAAGGGCCGTCTTGTGGGCTGCGGGAGCTGCCTCTCCTGTGCTGCACATGGCATTTCTTTTGAAAAAGGAGAGAAGGAAAGAGGATGTGCAGTCTCTGGTGTTCCTCCTTGTACGGACTCTGACCCTACTAGTCCAGAGCCTCCCTCCTGCCCACCCCACCTGCACTTTCTTAGACGGACAGCCCAGCTCGGAATGCGCCTCACTGCAGCGCAGGGCTTCAGCAGATAACCTGGCGGGAGTGCAGACGTTAGGACCGCAGCGCACACACGCTCCGCGTCTCTGTGAATCTCTGCTGTCTGCTTTTTCCCCCGCACAGCCCGACCCTGAAGGTGAACCGTGGGCCCATGTGGCCACCCTGCTTGCTTTCTTAGGAGGCGCCATGTTGTGTGGCAGCTGTGCAAGCAGGAAAGAGCGAGGGTCACGATGTCTCCACATCCTCCCCACGTTGCTGCCCTCACAGTTTCAAGTGTTGCCTCACTGGTGCTTAGGCTTTCCTGTTTCTGTGTTCGTTGGCTACTTAGTTGTCTTCTGCAGAGAGATGTCTGTGCATGCCTTCTGTTCCTTTAGTTGGGTTTATTTGTGTCATTGCTGCTGAGTTGTTGGAGTTTCTTTCTTTTTCCCTTTTTTATGGTCTCTTAACTTTATTTATTTATGTTAGGGCCAGCTCAGCCTGCCCTGGGATGGGGCTGGCACAGCATGTGGTGCTGGGGATCGAACCTCAGTCCTTGTGGTTGCCCACGCTTGCCTAAGCACGCATTTTAGACTGTTGAGCTATCTCACCGGCCCCTGAGTTGGAGTTTTGAAAGCATATTTTAAGTATCAGTCTCTTGTCAGATATATTCTCTGCAGCTATTTCCCCTCATTTATAGGCTGCCTCTCCATTATATGTATGCTGTCTGTGGATACACAAAGTTTTCAACTTTGATGGAACCTAACTTGGGGTCACATGAGGAAATTGTTGCAGAAGACGGTGAGACAGTGTCATGAAGTCTGAGTAATTTTTGAGTTTTAAGCCTTTGATACGTTTTTGTTTTTGTTTTTTTTTGCGGGACCGGGGTTTGAACTCATGACCTTGCACTTGCCAAGCAGACACTTGTTCCACGGAGCTATCTCCCCAGCCCCTATGAGCTCTTCTTTTAAAATTCTTTTTTATTTATATATTTGGTACAGGGTCTTGCTATACAGCTTGGACTCATAGTGATGCTCCTGTCTCAGCCCCTCAGCTCTGGGATTACAGGCTTGCACCACCGTGCCAGGTTTGGGGGCTGACACAGCATGCCTGGTGTTCTGGGGCCAGCCCAGCATGTGGTAGCAGGAATCAAACCCAGGCCTTGTGCTTTCCAGGCAGGCCCTTAGACCACCGAGCCCTCTCCCTAGCCCTTGAGCTCATTTTTGCATGAGCTATATGTAAGAATCCAGCATATGAATATGAATATTCTTTCAGCAGCATATGAATGTTTAGTTTCCCCACATGATGGGGAACATCCTCCGTTACGTTATCCCGTTGTTATCCCTGTTAGCATCGTTTGACCTGATAGAGGGGCTTGTGCTAGTCTCGCAGGTCCACTGTTGCTCTGCAGTCCCTCTGTCAGCACACCAATGGATTCGATGCTGTAGTCTCATGATGTAAGTCCAGAAGGACAAGACATGCTTTTTAAAGGTGCTTGGGTTGTTTGGTCTTCCTTGAGACTCTACAAGTGTTTCAGGATGTATTTTTCTGTTTCTGAACAAAGTCCTGGACAGTTTGGTATGGGTTGTGTTAAATCTATGGATAGCTTTGGACAGTGTTGACGTTTTGACAGTGTTCAGTCTGCTCACAAGCAACCATGGGTGGATGCCCTTCGGGGCTTACTTAGTTTGTTTCATTTATTTTTGGTTGTTTTCAGTATATAACTATTTTTCTGTTGTGGTTAAAATTATCCCAAAGTACTATGTATTGTAGACTTTACATGAATGTACCCTTAAAATTGTCACTACCAAACAGTAAGTGAAATTTGTAGCTGCAAGTTGACCTTCGTTGACCAACACCTCCCCCCCCCCCCCACGACCTCCACTAGCCAGCAAACTCAATTCCACTTTCTCTTTCTGCACGTTCGGCTGCCCTGGAAACCTCCTATGGATGCAGTCGTGCATCTGTGGCTTTGTGGCGGCCTGGTCTGACTCCACATGATGCAGTTCACTGATGGAGCAGTTGTAGAGTTTGCTGCCCTGGAGAGGCTGAGCACTGTGGTGCTGTGCTGACCGTTCTCTCTCCGCTGTGCCTCGGTGTTGCTTGCACAGCCAGGGCTCCGTGGCCAAGGCTGCAGGGAGTGTGGGTGCACAGGCACCTTCTTGAGATCTTCCTGTCAGTTCCTTTGCTTGGCCACCCGGGAAATTCTAGTTTGAGTATTTGGAGGAACCACCGTACCTCCTGTGTTTCATAGCAGCAGCACCGTTTGGTATTCTAGCTACACCTAAGGCTTCCACTTTTCCTGCATCCTCGCGTGGCTTGTCCACCCTAACGGCTGTGAGGTGCGAGGTCTCCCTGTGGCTCTGATGGCTTTACTTTGGGGGTTGGTGGTGTGAACATCTGCTGTAGGTGTGGTCCAGTGTGTGCGCTTTTTTCTAGATTCTTCTGTGTGGATAGCTCCTTTAAAACGTCCCAGTGTCTCCCAGGATGGCCGCTGGCTGTTTCCTGGTCCCACATGCTCTGCTGTATTCCTCCATACCCTCTGGCCTGGGCACACTGCGGTGTGTTGTCCCCTGGCAGATTTCAGGGGTCTAGAGCACAGTTCTGTCTGCTCTGTTCTCACAGCTGTGCGGACAAGGACCTACCAGAGGCATCGGGCGAGGGGGAAGGGGACGGAGCAGGAGGACATGGGCTTTCCCGTCACGCAGGGGCAGCTTCTTCTAGATTTTACTTTCCGTGGCTGTGGGTCTTGTTCTGGTTTCCCAAACTCCTGCAGAGTTGTTTCACTGAGTTCTCAGTTGGTCATTTACTGTTTCCATGAAGTGACCGGGGCCAGAGAGCTCTAACTCACTGTCTTGGTGGCCTCCTCGGTGCTACATTTGGGTGTTAGTTTGTATTTTCTACTTTGAGAAAAAAGATCTTTCTATCTAATTAGTTGGCTCTACTTTCTCTTCTCTACTTACTTGTAGTTTTATGTTCTTGATCCATGGGTTTAGTGGAGTTGTTTCTGCATGCTTAATCATGTCCCTTGGGGCCCGTGTGGCAGCAGCTGTTCCTAATCTTGTTCCTAGGTTGATATTTTTATCATTTTGATTAAGTTCTTAATTTTAGCAACAACCTTTTGTATTATGTTTAATGCTTTGTGTCCCTTTTTAAAGACGTCGCCTGCCCAGGGCCCACGAAGGTTTGCCGCTCTTGCCTGTCATTTCCGTGCGTGTCACACTTGCTGTGCGCGGGCGGGCGCCTTTGCCCACATTTGGTGAGTGCAGCGTGCTGATCCTGACCTTCGCATCGCATCCAACATTCTTCCTCAATCCCCCTTAACAGAGGAGACACATTTTAGCATGCGGAGGCCGGAAGAAGTGCTACAGGAGAAGATCCATGGTAATTTTGTGTCATGAAGTTTTGGTAATTCTAATAGTGCCTTGGCCACATTTACTTAAGCCTTGAATGTCCATGCTAGTATCTAATATGGAAAGTGCCTTCCCATGATGCAACAGCTATAATATGCCCCAGCTTGCAAAAATGCATGTTAATAATAAGAGCTCAAAATGACATTAACACAAATCATTGAATCACACGTGTAACCAGAATGTTTTTTATCTTGAAACACATATATGTGGTCCTGGAGAAAGCATTTTATTTGATGCCCCATAAAAATCATGCCTTTGGGGCTGGGAAGATGGCCCGGTAGTCTAAAGCGCTGGCTTAGGCAAACTTAGGCAACCACAGGGACCACGGTTTGATGCCTGGCACCACATGCTGTGTCAGCCCCTCCCCCAGGGCAGCCTGAGGCAACGATGATATATATTTAAACAAATCGTGCCTCAGAGGCACCGCTGTCATTCCCTGGAGTCCTCATGTGGCACAGTTGCACGGGCTTCCCAGATCCCTCAGCCCAGAGCCTGGCTGCCTCTCTGCACATCTGCCACTCGCCAGGCACGCGAGGTGGGCAGAGGCCCAGCATAAGCCTCTGCCGAGTGCGCGTAGCTCACTGGGTGCTTTTTCTACAGAGACCAGCCTCAGATAATGCTGTGTAGTTGGCTATTGTTTTACCTCTTTTGCAAGTCAGATGGAACTTAGAAACTCCTCATTTACTTAGGGCCCAGAGGTAACCAACAGCACAATGCTTTAGCTTGGCTTTCTCTCCACGATGCCTTTCCTCAGTCATGCAAAGGTTTCTGCTGGCGACATGTTCCTGTGTGCATTATGCCAGGGGTGAGCAAACTCAGTGAGTTTAGTAATTCTCGCAAAGTTGTGTGCTTATCATATGGACTTAAAGCTAGATGAAGAATAAGCTGCAGTCCTGCCAACCTGGGGCTGTCTTTGTACCCCTACGACAGTCACAAGCCACCCGGTAAACCTGTTCCATCACACTTCTCAAGATGGTCTCCTTCGGATTCTCTGCAAGTCTGCATTTAAACTCGGCACTGGGTGACCAGTATGGCGATTTCTAGGTCCTCATCTACATGCAAAGTTAGGACAAAACGGAGCACGTGTGTGAGGCGCACAGCACTCGCGCTCACAGCTGCACAGTGGCGGCTGCCTGTGTGGAGGAACGGGGCTGGGAGTCATTTCCTGGGCAGGCATCGCACTTCTGCAGACTGGTAGTAACGAGAGAGGTGCGCTGCTCGGGGATGCCCTGCAGGGGCACTAAGATGGGGCATTTACCTGGCTCACGAAGTCAAGGGAGGGGTCCTCCTTGCCGCCTCTGCGCTCCACGTGTGGGTCCCTGAGGTGGGCTGTGGGAAAACGTGACTGACTGGTTTCTTCTTCCCTTGCAGTGATCTGCAGCCCCGGGTCTTACAACCCCCGCGACGGGACCCGCTGCCTTCAGTGTAACAGCAGCCTGGTGTACGGAGCCAAAGCCTGCCCGCAGGCGCCGGCTAAGGGCCTTCGGTGGTATATTTGATACAAAAGTGTATTTCTGAAATATTAAAATATAATAAATCACTATTATGCCAAAATTAAATAATCATATTTTACCACAAAGTGTGTCACCTTCATCAAATACTACATGTCCAAATACTTTGCGGGGCTGAACATCTTGTCATCTTCATCTATTAATGCTGGACCTGCTGATGACCAGAAAATTGTATTCTAAAAATAGTTTGCCATCAGTGTATCATGTTAGCCCAGAAGATCTTTCAGAATTCTTCAGAAACATCTCATTTTATCTCCAATGTGTCATCATTAGAGTCAAGTCACCATATTCTTTTTATAATAACTTTCACTTCATTTCAGCTAACTTCATTCCTTTGATTTAATTTTATGGGAGTTTTAGTTGTTCCAGCTTGACCTTTCACAGAGCCAGTTCTCAAAAAACTGGGCTCTTGTTATTGCAATTGTTAGCTTTTCTTTAGCAAATAACTAGCTCCAGTCACATTCTGGGTTTTTAATATAATTCAACGTGGCTATCTTCAATGTTCATTGTAAAGTCTCTTAAATTGCCGTCTTGACACTTGAGAACGCAGCAGTCATTGCGTGTTGCTAGAGCAGCACTTGATCTTTCCTAGTGGAGTCACTAAAGCAGTTCATTTCTCTGTTAATGCCTTTAGGAAAGAGAACCCCACAGTCACCACGACTTTCATTTCATTTCACACTATTTATTCATTTTAACAGTGACAGACATTGCTGCGACCAGCGCTGGTATTATTGTCTTTCATACTGAGTTAGTGTACTGGAGAGGTGAAACATTACCAGAAGTGTAAATATTAAAATGCCAGGAACACACATGAGTGCCTTACGGAAGGAGCAGTTCTCAACTTCCTGGTTGCTGTCGGATTTACATCATCTCTGCTCTCTGCGATATTCACCGTTCAGCCATATGTATTTCTTCACAGCGTGTGATTGTTCATACACGAGCACAGGTTGGCTGTAGGAACAGCTGGGCTGCACATGAACAGAAAAAGCGTCGCCTCCATCTGGGGCCCGCTGACCTTTATAAGACAGGCAAGTTAATAAACAAGTCTCATGTGTTGTCATCCTGTGGGCAAATATCACTCAGCTCCAGAACTGTCACCCAGATACAAAGGCGAGGTGACCTGTGGCGGTATTTGTTAGCCCTGGCGAAGCTTTCGGCAATGCCTCAGGTTGTATCTCAGGCCGCAGTTGGCTTCACTTGGTTCACAGAGGTTTCTCACAGTCCTTCCTTGGATGGTAGCAGGAGGAGCCATGTACCAGCTGTTACTGCTGTTGTCCAGCACTAATATGAGCTCTGGAAGCAGCGCGACTTGGGTCTCTGCATCACTCAAAGCAGGGTGATACCTCGGGTTCCCACAGCTTGAGTGCAGAAATACGATGAATGAGGACGGTACTCTTCTCTCTTTTCATCCCGATCTTCGGCCTGCTTTTGTCCTGTTATTTGGAAGGTTTCTGTGGTTTGACTTAGAATGTGTTTCCGTGAAGCATGGCCAGCATCAGGTCAGAAGTGACCTGGGGAGGGAGAGGCTGAGTTGTGACGGAAAAGGTTAGCCCTGAGAGAGAGAGAGCCCACCCTGCAGACACGGGTGCCCGGAGATAAGAGTGGAAGGGGATGGGTGATAGGGTCTGGTCTGGATTCTTAGTTTAGAGAGGAAACTCAGAATGAAACTCTCCAATACCAGAGGGCAAATTCATGTGAGGCAGAGGAGAGTCAGACAGAGAACAGCTGCTAGAAACAGAACCCAAGAAGATGAAGTAGGAGAAGACAGGGCAGCATGAGGCGCACGGGATCCCTCCCATTCCGCAGTGTGCCTTGTTCCCCTTTGCCCCTCCACCTTGGTTATTTTAGTTGACTGTGTACTTGTCTCGCACACATTTACATTATGGTGTTCCTAAGTTCACGGCCCTTTTTGTAGGACATAGGTGCTGAATAATCTTAACTAACTAGTTGATTAAAGTCCTATAATTAAAAAATACTTATGAGCTGGGCGTGGTGGTGCACGCCTGTAGTCCCAGCACTTGGGAGGCTGAGGCAGGGGGATCAGTGCGAGTTCAAGACCAGCCTGGGCTACAAAAGTGAGCCAGTTCAAGGCCAGCCTGAACTGCATAGGGAGACCCTGGCTCAAAAAGACAAGACAAAACAAAACAAAGCACTTTAGTACCTAAGACAAAAGGTGCTTCTGTTACAGGGCCAGGTAGGATAAACAGTGCCAAGAATGGCTTAGTGGTGACAAAACGTGTGGTGAAAATCGCAAGGTGCCATAAAGCAACTTTAGGAGCTTTCTTTGTATCAAAATAATAGGTTATATTTATATAATGCCTTCACTTATATAATGCATTTTAAAGTTATATGATCTTATGGTTGCTATTTATTGATCAAACTCTGAAGTTATAAGGGCAAACGTGATTGCCATTTTTATTTATTTTAAGTTTTTCTTGTGGTAAACATGTAACGTGTATGCACTTGGAGTGTTTAAAAAGAACCTAACAGGCGTGGTCCAATAATGTCTCTGATTGGAACTTTCTTAAGGAAGTAAAGCAGAGCCCGGCTGGAGCTGCATGTGTGGTGGTCGCATTGCCCCACTGTGTGTGACAATGAAAAGGCAGCGGACATAGGTGCGTGTGGGACAGGAAGGGCTGCACACCTTGGGCGGTTTCCATGTGGCTCCCATGTCCACACTCAATGAACCCATTGGGATTTGTCTGACACAGTTTTTCTCCGTGTTGACTAAACAGTGGCTGTTGCACGTGTGTGGGGGACGTGGTAAATTTCCCGATGCCTCCTGTTCTCCAAATGTTCTTCAGTGAAATAAATAACTTCCAAAATGCTGGAGGCAGTAACGCAACAGCGGAAAGCAGCAGTGGGCGAGAAGCAGCTTTGCGCCCCGAGGTCACCTCACCTCCGCTCTCCTTGGCAAGCTGCAGGGGTCGGTGCTCACCGCCCGCCTGCGGCCTTCAGAGCCAGGCTCTCGCTGGCCTCCCTGCTGCAGCCCGGAGGAGACCAACCATGCCGGAAGAGCTGTGAGCCCCGGAGCGGAGCGCAGAGGCAGAGCACGCGACCCTCCCGCGCGTCGGAAGCCCAGGCTGCGCTGGACCTGAGGTCCTCTGTGGTAGGAAGGGAACAGCGGGCTGAACGGCCTGGCCTGTGTGCTGCGGAGCTCCAAGGCTCCCATGCCCGCTCTGTGTAGCGCAGAGAGCGGGTGGCAGCACCTCAGTCTGCATGCCGGCGCTGCTGCACCAATTTACCCACTGCATGAGCAGAGCCTTAACGCTAAGCCTTGCATTTATTCCAGAAAAGCACTAGGATGACTGCAGAGCTCTTCCGGCTACTGGACCCCACTCTTGTTCCAGAGTTAAGCTGTCGCTTGTAGCGAAGCCGCTGAGCCCTTCCCGAAGTTCTGCGGCATCCTTGTCTTCTCTATGCTAAACGTTTCTCACAGGCACGGAGCAGCTCAGGAGCGCCCTCTGCAGGAGCGCCCAGTCTTGCTGTTGGTCAGGCACCGACATCTTGCTTTGAGATGTGCGTGGTGTCGCCTGCTGGTGTCGCCACGCTCAAAGCTCCTTTGCGGGCACAGCCTGCACTGTTGTGTATTTGGGGTGTGTGTGTCGTGTGCGTGTGTGTGCGTGTGCGTGTATATGTGTGTGTGTGTGTGTGCATGTGTGTGCGTGTTTATGAGATGGGTCTCCCTTTATAGCTCAGGCTGGCCTCACATGGTGATCCTCCCGCCTTGGCCACCAAGGGCTGGGGTGACAGACATGGGCCCCTGGCTCTGGAATCCAGGGGAGGCAGAGGGGAAACCCGAGGATCCACAGTGTCGCTCCTCAAAGCCTGGCATCTTCCGACGGCTGCTGCTACCTTCTACCTGTCAGAACTCCTGTGCTGCATCCGGGGCCTTCAGTAGTCAGCAGAGGAACTGGGTGGAGCGTGTGCTATCCTCTTGGCAGAGGAGGCGCCTCCTGTCTGCTAATCCTTTTTTCTTTTCTCTAATCTTTCTTTCTTTTTTTTTTTTTAATTTATTTTTTTCTTGTTTCAGAACTCTTATTTGTTTATTCACTCATCTTTATGGCCAGCTCAGCCTGCCCCGAGGGCAAGGCTGGCGCAGCATGTGGTGCCGGGGATCAAACCGCAGTCCCTGAAGCCGCCCAAGCTTTCCTAAGCAGGCGCTTTAGACCACTGAGCCATCCCGCCAGGCCCTCTTTCTTTTCTTTTCTTTTCTTTTCTTTCTTTCTTCAGGACTGGGGTTTAAACTCATGACCTTCACTTACCAGGCAGGCACTTGTGCCATGGAACTATTTCCCCAGTTATGTTCTTTATCTTTCATCTTCCCTCCCTCCCTCCCTCCCTCCGTCCTTCCCTCCCTCCTCTCTCTCTCTCTCTCTCTCTCTCTCTCTCTCTCTCTCTCTCCCTCTGTTTTCCCTCTTTCCTATACTGGAATTGAACCTAGCTTTTTTAGAGCTATCTACCTATTTATTTATGTATTTATGTACTTTTTGACTATTTAGTTATTTATATTTTGTGACAGGGTCTCTCTAAGTCACTCAACTGTCCAGGTTGGACAGAACCTGAGATCATCCTGCCTCAGCCTCCCACAGTGCTTGGACTGTGATGTGCGGCCCCGTGCTTGGCCCTAACTCCGAATCCCTAACCTCCACAGAGTCTCTTGGGATGGCCCCTCCTCCACTCGCAGTCCTGGCCATTCCAGCCTTCCTTTCCATTTTGTTCCTGGTCAGGCACCTCCGACTGGTTCACTGCCTCTCGTGACATCACCTTCCACTTGCACTCGGAGTTGTTTCTTTGTTTGCGGTGCCTGCTCCTCAGGGTCTTGCTGAGCTTAGCTGAATCATCAGCGTTTGTGGTCCGTGTGCTGTCAGCTCCGCGAGGCGGTGCTCTCTCTGGCTCAGGATGCAGCCGCCAACCCGTGCGCTCGTGGAGTGTGGGCAGGTTGCCACGCCTTCACGCGGCCTCAGAACTGCTCGTGTCCCAGAGCCGGGGCCGGCTGCGGCATCGTGTGTTCCAGATCTTTCTGTTTTTATGATGATCTTGTCTTCTGTTTATGCCGTCAGTAACTTACATGAATTATCCTGTGAGTGTAGTGTACGTACTTACCTTATGAAGATCGAAAGTTTACCTGTGTTTGTTATGTTCTATAGGTATTACCTCGGGCTCGCCAGAGGACTGGAATCCAGAGAGACGCAGGCACACTCAAAATGGGACTTGTGGAGCAGGTGTACAGCACGGAAGAGGAGGATTCTCAGTCGCTTGGACACTACATCGTGTTCTCACCTCACCATTTCACACAGGAAATAGGTTCAGGGCAGAGTGCTTCCTAGGCCAGGTTTGATTCCATTTGGGCATTGCCGTGCTTGGCCTAGTAACCTTCCCTCCCTACATGCTGGGTTCTCCGATGATTTCAAGAAGAAACGTACATCCTGCTCCGTTTCCTTAGTTACCTTTGCCAGGAGGGTTGTTCTAAACTACCTGATTCTCTACTTCAGCTATGTGAAGTTCTTAGCTTTCAAAAGAATTAGATCTGAGTTTTATTTTTTAAATATAAAAATAGTCTTTCTCCAAGTCACAGCACAGTGTGGTTCAATAAATTAATCTGAATTCAAGATATTTACTCTTAGTCCATATTTTCAGATATGTGGTTTAATAAGGATTATGTTAGCTTTGGAAAATGGCCAAGTTAAAATGTAACTTTCATCACAGTCAAGGCCAGGAGACATACTTGTATTGCAGATATTCCTCACAGCGAGCCCTACGCATCCTGTATCCAAGGATGTAAGCAGACATCCCACGGTCGAGTCAGCCTTGGGATTATATTTAAATATATTCAAAACATCTGAAGCTTTTGAGTATTTTAATGACATTTTACTGAGCTTGTGTAACAGATTTTAAAAGGCCTCTCTCAAGTGTCACTCTGCCTAAAGTACAAAACCCAGTTTCATAAATATTTTCTTTCATAAATCAGTTTGAAACACATACCCATCCAACAACATATACAAATGGGACCTGACCATAGAAATTCAGCCTCATACAAAATTAAAGAATTGCAAAAACCTTTTTCTGGCACACATAACATATTAGTGGGATTAAAAACTAAGATATTATGTAAATCATATATTTTAAACATGAAAAGACTAGATTATAAAAGAGGCTGACTAGGGCGGGGGAGCTAGCTCAGTGGAGTAAGCACTTGCCTGGCAAGCGCAGGGTCCTGAGTTCAATCTCTGGTACCGTTCCTACCAGAGGCCTACACTGAATCATTGGCTCTTAACTAAGACCTTTAAAATTTTTAAATCTCAGTATTCTCATAGCTCTAGGGTATTTGATAATAAACATTTTTATGTACAGCCTGTGCTTTATAAATAACTACCCTACTCATATTCAAATATTCTCTCATTTGGGGATGGCGAGATAGCTCAGAAGACTCAAGCGCCTGCTTAGGCAAGTTCAGGGACTGCAGTTCAGTCCCTGGCACCACAGGCTGTGCCAACCCTGCCCTCCAGGTGCACTGAGCCTGCCAGAGTCTGGGTGTAGTGGCTCATGCCCATAATCCCAGCGCTGGGGAGGCTGAAGGCAGGAGGGAGGATCACAAGCCTGAGCGGCCAAGTGAGACCCTGCAACAACCAAATGCATTAAAAAAAAAAAAAAAAAGTATCCATTCATTTGATGCTGGCAGGGCTGTGCTCCTGTCTCCACCTGGTTCCTATCCAGTTCTGGCCACGGAGCCAGGAGACCTGCAGAGGACACAGCCCTGCAATGGGGTGGCAGTTGGGCCTTGCAGCCCTGGGAAGCTGACGGCCAAGTCCCAGCAGGCTCAGGGGCTGCCGTCTTCTATGAGGATAGTCACGCTGTACATGCCAGAAAGATGCTCTGCCTGTCGATTCTAGAGGCTGTGTCACCTCAGAGGTGCAGGTTGGCCGAGGCTGCCAAGAGGAGGCTCTGAGTGGTCATCTGTCCGGTCATCTGTCCAGAGCCCAGCTATTGCCCACCCAGGGGCCCCACTCGGAGCACTGGGAGCCTTGCTGCCCTCTGGTCATCTCCTGTCTTCCTCTGTCTCTGTCCTGAATTCCCTGTGGAATCTCCCACCCAGAGCACAGCGGCTCCATCCAGCAGACTCACAGGAGAAGAGGCGCCTGGCGATGTATTTGTTGACACGCACAATGTCACAGGACATTGGTGGCACCTGAGCAGCTCAGCCCAGACATGGACACTTGCTGGAAAACTTTCCCCAGTGAACTTGTAAAAATACGTTCTTGTTCTCAGCCTGTAGAAAACTTCCACTCCAAAGTATGCCAAAGGCAGCCTGCCCCTGAGGATGAGCTGCTTCTCAAAGTTTCAAATACTCATTCTGTGGAATAAGTGAAAATTTTAACAAGTCATTGAAATTATTAATAGTAAACAGCAAGTGCATACGCATGTATACAGACACAGCTCTCTTTGTGCAGACAGGTGACGAATGCCGCTGTCAACACAGGGCTTAGAGAGGCAGTGGATGGAACAGGGCCCCCTGCCACCACCCACACACCCTTCACGGTGGCACACCACGGCTGATGGGGAGGAGAAGGAGTTTCTAGGCGGCGGTCACTGGCTCCTTTGCCTCTCGCTTCGACGAAATCTTGCTGACAGTTATGTCTACCTTGGGGGCTCGGTGAGCGCAGAGAGTCACAGCTGAGCCACTTGAGTCGGCTGGCAACTTGGAGAGAGGCAGCTTCTGGGGGCAGGTCTCGAGGGGTGAATCGGAGGGAAGCTCCTGGCACCCAAGGCTGCTGCTGTTTTATTATTTTCCCCTTTTCTGTAAGAAGAGGGCTCTAAATGTGCTGAAATGATTGCGTTTATGCCAGCCTTCTCGTAGCCTTACAGCACACTTGTTTAAACCTGTGTTATGCTAAGTTTCAACACTGCCCTGTCCACACTGAAGCGCCCACTTTACCTCCTCTCCTGGCTATGACATAACATTATTTCTTCTTAATTGACACTTAAGGGTTATTTTAAGATATATAGATTTGAGTATCAGTAGTGGTCTGCAGCCTACAAAAAGACACATGAGGAACAATGTTTCTGTATCATTCACTTTTTCCTGCAATGCTGTTTATTGTTTTTAACTTCTAAAAAATTATTTGATATAGGATCAAATAATTCAGCTCAGACTCATAGTGATCCTCCTAGCTCAGCCTCCCCAGTGCTAGGATTACAGGAGTGCACTATCACACTCAGTGCTACTGGGGATCGAACTGGGGTCCTTGTGCTTGCCAGGCAGGTGCTTAGACTGCCAAACTATCTTCCCAGCCCTGATGCCTATTTTTAAAAGGAATGTTTTCCTTGGGACAAGACAAGGGTGAGTGTGTAGAGCCGGGCAGACCTGGTCACTGGTAACGGAGGGACCAGTGCTACTGTGGTTTGATTAGAGGTGGTGTTTGTCCTTATCTGGAGAAAAAAAGAAATACCTTTTGAGATCATGGGCTTGTCACAGTGCCACAAGGGCAGATTATCTTTATAATTAGTCTACGTTGATTTAGTTAACCTGAAGCTTGTGAGGGTTATGTGAAAGCCTTCCATGGAGGATGGACTAGGTAGGCATTTATTGTTGTTGTTGACTTCACATGACATTGACTTTGCCATTTGCTCACTAGCTACTGAACCTACAGAGGCAGTAACATTTTTGTTTAAAATTATCACTGGTGCTGTTTGGTATCAGTGAATGACTTTAATGCAAAGTTTCAAAAGAGCATGGAACGCCCACAATCGCGTTCTTGGTGTGAGGACTTCTGTAGGTTGGCTGTGCTGGGGCACAGAGCTCTGTGTGTGCAGGGATTGCACGCCACCAGGCAGGCCTAGGGCAGGTGTGACACAGCGCACTCAGTGCGCATGTGCAGGATGAACGGGAGGACGGAGCAGGGCCAACGTCTTCCCCGCTGGAAGAACTGCTGAGTATAGCCGGAGCTTCCCACTGCAGCCTACCCGTGCCTTACGATGGCCGTGGGGCTCTCCGGGCGTTGGGAACACAGACATGGCCTGGCCCTCACTGCACTCGGGCAGGAGCCCACCACGTGTGGTCTCCTCACAGATCCCTGGTGTGGACAGCAGGAAGAGATCAGGTGGAAGAAGCAGATACCTGTCACCTAGTAAGCGGTAGTATAATTAGCTCCAGGACGCTGCCACGGGCTGTGCTATTTGCTCCTTTCTTATTTCAGCACAAAGATCATCCTAGACAAAGACGTAGAAAGCACCTCTGGTGTCTGAGAGCTGTTTTAGCAAGAGACCGAGGTATAGTTAAGAGTTGATGCGTGCGCGAAAGTATGAAGTAGTTCTGAACTTTGGGAGAAGCCACTTTTTACCTTGACAAATGCCAAGATTGCCTTTGCTGAATCAGCACAGTGCTGTTCCTCTCCTCTACTGCGGCAGGCTGCAGGGGCTTTGGGGAAACCCTGCCTGGTGGCTCACGGTCCCTGCAATGAGCTCACGGTCCCTGCAATTCAGGCCCCAGGTTGTGGCGCTCAGCCGCTTGAGTTCCCACCCTTCCTTCGTGTGGCTGTTGATGTGTTTGGTACTGGGCTGATTCTTGGGGCGATTCCCGAATGTCCTTTGTGTGAGAAAGTCAGTGGTGTCACCAGTCTGGGGGAGGCGTGAGCTCAAATGAAGTGAGTGACAACCTTGCGTCATTCTTGGCTTGTGATGTACTTTTATTGATTGCCTGAAGGTATATGTATTTTAGAAAATAGCAAATAAACTGCTCATTTATGCATAGCACATTCATAATCTCATAAAAACACTACCTAATGGAGATGTGACGGCCTTTTCCATTTTGGAAATTACAGGCTTAGGAAATAACGAGTTCCCGAATTCAAGTAGAAATAAAATAGAATTTGATTTTTAATGTAAACGAAATAAACCAATGAGAAAAGAGTATTTTCCCAAGTGTATCTGAAGACAGTTCTAAGATTTAAATTCCAAGAATTTTTATAAGTAGGAAATGTTAACGACTAAATTTTGAATAAAATATTATTACAGATCAAACAGAATCGCTTAGTGCGTCTGACCCTGAGAGCCGCGGAGACACAGTATTTGTCATTGTTCCAGTGGCAGCATCAGAACACACTGACCGCGTCAGTGCTGTGCTTCAGCTGCTCCTGAGCACCCTGGGTCTGCGGAGGGTGAGCCGTGCGTGCTGCGCGCTTCTCTGACGGGAGCAGGAGGGAGGCAGCGCGCAACTCCTGGACCATGAGTGCCTTGGGCCAGGCACTTGGAACCTAGCTGCCAGGCTATTGAAACTTTAGGTCCACATGTTCAGCTTGTTGGTGTGAAAAATAAGTGTGACCTACTACCTTTACGGCGTGTGTGTGCATGTGTGTGTGTGTGTGTGTGTGTGTGTGTGTGTGTGTGCACGCGTGCTGAAAGTCAAGCAGTAGGCATTGTGCAGAACTCAGAGTGAAACCGGGCACTGTGGTGGCATCTAGGTAATGTCTCTGCTGAACACTTTCCCAGCAGATACTGTTCCCAGAATTCTGAGCTCATGGGCTTACCAATTTTCTAGACGCCTCATGAGGTGTTAATTGTGTCATGCAGAAAGATTAATATGTGCAGAACTGTTCAGAATCATAACGCCTACGACGGGGGATTTGCACTCTGGAATCGGAAGCAAACAAATAGTGAAAGTGCAGTCTGCTTTTGTCATTCCCATGGGCCGGTCTCCTCCACACTGGGAGACATCCTCAGCATCAGAGCACTGATGCCGGAAGCCCCGTTTCTTGTGTTTCATTTGTTTGCACTTAGTACTGGGTCTGCAGGGTCTCACTGTGCAGCTCAAACTCACTGATCTTCCTGTTTTCAGCCTCCCAAGCGCTGCAGTTACAGACGCGCGCCACTCGGCTCTGGAGCTGGCAGGGGGATTCACAAGAAGGTGCTGCAAAGGGACATTTCCTCCAGAGGAAGCCATCGCCTTTTCCAAATGTAAGTGTGTTTGGAGTTCAGTTTTCCTTCATGCTTCTCTGGTGACAAAAAGACTTTCCTCCTACTTTCTGGTGTGCTTTGATACGATGGAGCGATAGTGCAAGTCTCCCAGCCTGCCTGTGCCTCCGCGTGGGGAATGAAAGCCATGCTAGGCAGAGAAGGTGCGCAGATGGCCACGGAACATGGAACGTGTGCAGGTCGGTACTGCTCCAGGGTGCCGGGGCTCTGGGCACGGGGGCCGCTGGACGCCCCAGCAGCGGTGTGAGCGGGTGAGAGTTGTGTGTTGGTGTGAGAGGGAAATCGCTTCCAGCGTTTGACTGTACCTTCCGAGGACGGCTGCTAGGGACGCGTCTGCAAGGAAACGGAGCTCGGGGCGGGGCTGGGCAGAAATCCTTCACCTCGGGATGAAGGACCCCTTGAGCACCCTCGGTGACAGTGCTCCCTCCCAGCAGAGGGCCAGAAGCGACAAAGATATGCAGCTACACAGTGAGGTCGGGTGACAACACAGCATTTTTAATCTGTATCTATAGAAAACATTTGTATAAGCTCTCTAACAGAGGGATTATAGAAATACATTTATTATATAATAGTGTACTTACTGTGAAAATAGCACATTTATTTAGAGGGGGAGTTGTATACCCCGCGTCCTGCTTGACGTGTGCAAACACGTCTGCTGCCGTCTCACGCGGCAGTTGCTACCAGCAAAGGCAAAAGGACCAGCCGCTCTCCACGGTTCCGTATCGAACCTCCTCCTGCGGGCGCTGTCTCTGAGAGTCACCTAGAGCGCTCGATCCGCCACGGGATCAGAAAAGCCAGAGTCCGGGCCGGGTGGCGCCTACATCTGCCGGCACTCGTGTCGCGTGCACATGGCCTGGCGCTCGATCCGCCACGTGCCCTCCTCGTAGGTGCAGTGGCAGATTGTGCACTCGTCCGTCTTCACCTCCCTGCCGGCCGGGATGACGGCAGTTTCGGCAAAGCAGTTGGGACCTGCGAGGCAAGGGAAACATTTTACTCTGTGTGTGCGCGTGACTGTGCCGGACGCGTAATGGGGCGAGGACAATCGCGCTGTGTGTCTTCACCCTCGCTTCGGAGGACAGGAGAAAAGTGTAGAACACCCGGGCGTGGCGGCGCACGCCTGTAATCCCAGCACTCGGGAGGCTGAGGCAGGAGGATTGGTGAGAGTTCAAGACCAGCCTGGGCTACAAAACTGAGCTCAAGGCCAGCCTCAACTGTACAGCGAGACCCTGTCTCAAAAAGACAAAAAAAAAAAAAAAGTGTAGAACAACTCCAGGCAAACAAATTACTACTTCTTTTTTTTTTTTTTTTCTTTCTTTCTTTCGTGAAACTAATCCCATTTAAAATTTGTATGAATGACAGCGCTGTGATTTTCATTTTGTAATGGATTCTTTCCTATCAGGACTCTGTACAGAGGCCAAAACTGCCACGTTCCTTAGATTTTACATGCTAGGGGGGCTCGGGATATAGCTCAGTGCCACAGCACCAGCCTGGCAAGCCAGACGTCCAGAGATGGATTCCCGGAACCAAAAACAATCCATACTAAGAAATTATAGAAAAAGTGTGATCAGGATCTCAGGAAAACCAGTTGGAACAGAGCTTGAGCTCTGAGGGGGCATAACCCCGCCTTCCTCCCACCCTCTCACAGCAGGTTTCCAGATTTCCTTCGGCATCACAACACCCCAGGACTGATGGGGGATAGCGCGGCTTGCGATTCCAGAGCTCTGCACTCCAAGGTCTGGATGGCGCCCGGGAATTGGCATGGCTGCACATTCGGGGGCCACAGCTGCCGCTTTGCAACCGCGCTGCACTAGAGCGCTTTGGGGTTCATCTCTTACGGTCTCTCTCTCTCTCTCTCTCTCTCTCTCTCTCTCTCTCTGTCTCTCTCATTTATTTTTATGGCCAGCTCAGCCTGCCCTGAGAGTGGGGTGGATGCAGCATGTTGCACCAGGGATTGAACCGCGGTCCCTATAGTGCCTAAGCTTTCCTAACCAGGCGGTTTAGACCACCGAGCTAGTTCACTGGGATCTCTGACAGCACATAGAAAAGACCTGGGAATCGCAGAGATGATCAGCACTTCTGGCAGTCTTTCCTACTCGCTGACAGTTTCCTCAACTCCCAGGTCTTTCCTATGCGCTGATAGTCTCTGTGACTTCCGCCCCAGCAGCACCAGCCTCAAGGTGCTCGCCAGCAATGGCGTCACGTCTGCAGCTTGCTCTGTGCCTGGTCACGGGCAGACAAACGTCAACTCAGACTGTGGATCAGGAGGAGTTTTCTCTGAACGATGACTGGTTTTATGTCACAGCTCATAGGGTGACAAACGCTCTGCCTCCAAAACTCTGCAATTCTCACAGCGCCAAGGACTGTGGCCCAAATGAAGCCCACAACTTTTGGCTTCCACAGGGCATCAAATCGCTCACTCTCTTGATCATTTTTCTTCTGAAAGTCTTTGAGAATGAGCTCGGGACCGAAAGATGGAAATTCTAATGTACAGTCATCAAAGAGATGAGAAAAGATTCCTCAGCTGATATTGTACAAAAACTAAACCAGCCAAGCTCCGCATTCAAGCTGGCCCTGCCCCTTGTTATCGACCCCGTCAAGCTTCTGGGTGAGGGTTTCTCTCAGGTACCCCCTTCTGCCTCCGTGGCCCTGCCAGCCAGGATGATGGCTGTTTTGGTGATGTTCGCTCCCAAGGGTCTTGCTTCGGTACACAGGGGAGTGTTAGGCCCCTTGCTCTCTGCCTCTGCTTCTTCACCCTGTCTCCTTTTTACCCTTGGCCTCTTCTCTTGTCCCTCAGAGACCCCAGAACTTTCTCTGTAATCCCTCTGGGAATGATTCTCCAATTGTAAGTCAATCCCGTTCTCTCTCCTGTACTGTCACTTTGCATTTCCACAGGGCAGGGATCTGCACTGACGGGGAGTGATTACACCCAGATCTACGGTCTCTCCCAGCTTATGTCTGGTAAGTTATATTTGCCTTCAAGTTATATACGCAGTCTGAGTACGGGGGTGTCCAGCTGTAACCCTAGCACTTGAGAGGCTGAGGTGGGAGAATCTTAATTTCAAGGCCACCCTTAGCAGCACAGTGAGTTCAAGGCCTGCCTGCACTGATGTGATTGAAAAACAAGGTGTGTTTAATTTAAAAAAAAATACAGTAAGAGACTCCTATCCATTAATCAGGTTCCTGCAAAGCATTTGCCTTTGCTCTGACGCGCTCATCCTGTCCTTCTTGCCTCTGTCTGCAGCAGCTCCGGGGTCCTCTTTCCTGAGTACCTGTGCTTAGGCAGTGCTTCTCCACGCGGTGGCGCTCGGCCGCGGTACCCACCGTGTTCTGAAGACACTTCACAGAGGCACTCACGGCGCGCCTGGCAGAGCCGCTTCAGAGCGTGGTGACAGTGCCAGGTAAGTGTGGGAAGGAAAGGAGAGCGCTGTGATGGCATTAGGGGCCATGTGTCTTTGACTGGGACAAGTGTCTTAAGGTTTAACACATCTCTGCTGTTTCGATTACTGCTGGCCCACAGTGAGACCCTTTCTCCTATAGCCAAGAACAGCACAAATCAAAAGCACATTCACCCATCTGCTTGGTAACGTGCAGGGCTTTAAATTCAAGACGGAAGCCCACGCATCTTCCTGGACACGTGACGCCCTTGCGTTCCGTGAGGACAGCTCCAACCTGGCCACCTCCCTGCTTGGATCACCGTCTTCCATACAGGTCTAGATTGAAGACCTGGTACCGTTCCTCCAGAGCTCCGCAACCTTGGACTGAATTATTCAGTCCTCTCTCTTATTAGCTTTCCTGCAGGACAGTCACGGTAACACACCAAGGAGTCTCGTGAGATGGCACATTGGCACTCTTATCTTACCAATGCTAGCAAATAACCTTGCCCGAATTAATCTTTCTAAGCCAGTTTTAGTAGTCACTTCTATTGACCAGCATGCTTACATGTCGATATTTTAATAGTCTCACTGGAAGTTTTCTATCTATGTTTTTTATTTCCAGCCATCTACTTTAGTCTTCATTCTTTCTGACGTTCAAGTTACCTGAAATTGGCTAATGGGAAGCCCGGAATGCAGAGCCGAGAAGAAGCACCAAAGGGAGCCCAGCTTTTGCAGATAGACCTGTTTACGTGGCTGGGCACTGATCGCTTCATTTCCAGAGTATCCGGCCCTGAGCTCTGGGGGCCTACAGCTTGTAAAGGATAAGCAAGCAGGAAGCACAGAAGCAGGACAGCTCGTCAACGGGGATTGGTCTAAATGATGGGCATCACAGTGACCGGCTGTACGTCACGGTGATGGCCTGCTTCTAGGAGATAGGAGCAGCCAGAACTGGGACAGGAGCCGTTACCTGTGCAGCTAAGAAACCCAAGCACATGGCTGGGGGTGGGGCGCTGCCGGCTCCAGAAGCTCCCACTGCCCACCGCCTCTGATGCACTTCCTGCAGCCTCTCTGGGGCACGGGTGTGCTCCTTTCTACATCCAAAGGCGGCCAGTGCTCCGAGGGCCCTAAGTTCTCCAGGTGAAGGATTCAGACCCATACCTTGGATGCAGACGCGGTCACTGTCCTGCTGCCCTCCACAGAGTGGCCAGGGAGCAGCGCACCCAGACTCTGAGTG
>PVJA010006011.1:36716-75729 GCA_004027025.1 Myocastor coypus
CTCTCATTCCCTCCCCTCCTCTCCCCTCCCTCCTTTCCTCTCTTCCTCTCTTTCTGATATTGGCAGTCAAACCAGGACCCTCACACTCAGCTACATTCCTTGCCATTTTTGCCCCCTTATTTTAAATTTTAAGACAGGGTCTCACTAAGTGACTAAGTTGCCCAGGCTGGACTTGGCTTCAGCCTCCCAAAGTACTATAATTACAGGCTAAAATATTAACTTCAGCTTTGTAATGTAAGAGCAGCCAAAGTTTTTGCTGGCCAACTCTCATGCCTTGGGTGCCACGAGCGCCAGCCAGAGGGAGAGGAAGGAGAAGTATCGTGAAGAGATGCCTTATTTTTCCCACCCTACAGTTACGTTATACAATCCTGTTCATAGAACCAAACTCTGGTTGTACAGGAAATAGTACTGAGTATCAACAAATAAGATCATATCGGAATAAAGGGTTTCTGCACAGCTAAGGGATGATAAAATGGGAAATGAATTTTGCCAGCTTTCCCCAGACAGAGGACTAGTATCTAGACTACATAAAGAACTCAAAAACAAACACACACACACACACACACACACACACACACACACACACACACAAACAAACAACAAAACCCAAAAAAACCTGGAGGCCCAAAGTAAAAGACTGAGTCAAAAACTGGGCGGGTGAATGCAGAGGCATCCGCAGAAGTAGCACCAGCGGCCAGCACCTGCAGGGGGCAGTGCTCAGCACCGCTGGCCCTTAGAGCCGCGCAAACCAAAGCAGCGCTGAGATTCCACTTTACCCATGCAAGAATAACCGCCATCGAGACATCAAACAAGTGCTAGTAAGGCTGTGGGGACCCAGAGCTCCTCTACTCTGCTGGGAGGGGTGAGACCGAGTACAACTACTTTGGAACTCAGCGCCAAGACTCCTCGGAGCACCGGAACCAGATATTCCTCTGAGCCAGCTCTTCCCCTTCCAGGTGTCTTCCTGAAAGAGGGAAAGACGTCGCATTAGAGTGACCCGTGCACACCCATGCTTACAGCAACGCCATTCTTAATAGCGAAGCCTCCGAGGCAGCCTCAACCTCCCTGTTCACCGGCAGGCGCAGGTGGAGTGGACCGGGGACCCCTGCTATTCACTCTCAGTGGAGTGCTACCGTGCTGCGACGAAAGGTCAGCGCGCGTCATATGTGGGAGAATGATGTGCGTGGAGACCACCACGTTAGACGAAATAAAACAGACCGACAGCTTCAGGGTGCCACGGCTTCTCTTCAAAGAGAGACCCAAAAGCATACACAGAAAGCAGCACCACCGGTCACTGGAAGTGAGGAGACCGGTCTTGCTCAACACAGAAGGGGCACGGAGACGGAGGAAGCGACTGGAAGGAGGGAGGAAGGATGAGAAAAGCTGGGGAGGCGTGGTACCCCAGGAGGCAGCCCCACCGGAGGAAGGCGGAAGACAAACACCGTGCCTTGTGCATGCGAGGTAAGAATGTCCCGGTCCGCACGCTGCCCCTAACAGACAGGGGACACTTTGCTCCATGCTTCTTAGTGCTGTGCGCGTAATTCTGTCTCCGTTGCTCTTGGCTCGTTGCTGGGACAAATACCAGACGCCCAAAGTGAAGGAAGGGAAGGTTTATTCAGCTCACACTTACTGGAGGTCTCAGTCCATATTGGGCTGGTTCCAAGGCAGAGTGGAACAGGGCGGAGAGCAGCAGGTCATGGTGGTGGGACAGCAACCATGGCGACAGAGGTAACCGGCCAATCAACCAGGGCAACAGAGAGCAACAGAGAGTCCGTCTCTCTGTGTCTTATATCACATTCAGGCTCTCTGCCTCAGGCCAGACCCATAATCCCAGCAGTACTAAGGCACATAATCCCAGTGGATCACGAGTTAGTCTCAAACTTCAGAAGTCCCCACCCCATGACTGTCTAAGGCTTTGGGGGGACGACTAGACCCAAACCACGACAGCTTCGTTTAAAGGTGTGGAGTCCCTCTCGCTTTGCTCGAGTTGTCGGCAAAGCCCCGGGTTAGGTTTACTTGCTTCCCTCTTCGTCCTTCTCATCCCGTCCTCCTGTCCCCGCCCACCCCGGCCATGGCAGTCACCGCTGACAGTCATTTCTGGTTCATCTTCCCCGTGGGACAGTTTTAAAACAATGAGTAAGCAGCTTAACTCATTGCCTTGTGTTTTCCTTTTGTCACAGAAGTTGGCATACTTAACTGTATGTGCTTCGCTTTCTAATTTTTTTTTTAAACCCAAACTCTTCCAAACCTGTCTCTGCCAAGTGCCTGCTCTCTCTGGGCCTGGGGGGCATGAGGGGGCATGTTCCTCACTGCCTGGTCGCCCCACGCTCCACGGATAGGCGCTGTGAGGCTGCCCCCTACTCGTAGGAGGCGCCAGGCCACAGTGCAGCCTTTGCCATCTGCTGCAGGTGAGGAAGAGCCGGGGCTGCTGTCAGGAGCTCAGGGAAAATTGTGTCCATGAAGGAGAGCCAGAAGCCAGCCAATGCACTGGCTGTACCCATGCAATGACCCTGAATGTGCATCCTGAGAGCAGAAAGCAGCAGCGCACAGCCTGGCTTGGACGGGGAAGTTGGCGCTTATGTCACCGTTTACTTAGTTAGGTTGGCTCTGCACAAGGCGTGCTGAATAGCAGCCGGAGAGAGACCAGCTCTGGGCCTCCCTGGAGTGACAGCCTCCAGACTGGACCAGGGGTGGCTGTGGCCAGCACATGCTGGGCACCTGTGTGTCTCCCAGGACTGCAATTCGAAAACCAAGCAAGAGGAGTGTTCTCGGCAGAAGCTGCCCAGGGACACCACTTATCGCCTTCCATGGTCCCGCCGAGGATGGCACAAGCATTGGGCTCAGATGCAGCTGCAATACACACCCCTGGAGGGCTGGGGTCTTAGAAGATTCCTGTGTGGCATGTCAGGGCCCAGGGCATGGAAGGAAGACCCCGAATCCTGGGACTGTACCTTGCGGGGGATGACAGTGGTTGTGTGGGGACCTAGGAATGAACTGCACTTGACCCCCAAACGCCTGCCCACCCTCCTGACACTGCAGAGCAGGCCACCAAGGGGTCCACTTGGGAGACAAGCTGGTGCCAGCTCAGTGCCCTGAGACTCCTGGTCTGCATTGGAGTAAGGCTCTTCTTTGAATCCACTAGTTTTGCTCCGGAACAGTCAGGCCTCGACTCATGAACGCTTCTCTCCTAGAACAATGTGCTTTGGTGAAATTTTGCTTCCCTTCACGGATTCCACCATGGCAGGTGATGAATACAACCGTGGCCAGCAAATGCACAACTTTAAAGAATTTACAAAAGTAAGCCTTCTTCAGCGACAGAGGACTGGCCCAAAGAGAGGATTATGCAGATAAGTTTGAATTAGAATTCTATGCCATATGCCATTTGGCTTGCTTCAGCAAGTCAGCTTTTAATATAGCTGTGGTTGTTGCTCTGGCGGTTTATAAATCCATCTGTTTGAAAGCCACATGAAAATGTGGGCTGGGGATGTAGCTCAGTGGCCCGAGTACGTATCTAGCAAGTGTAAGGTCTTGAGTTCAGTTTTCAATACATGAAAAAGGCAGTTGAGTCAGTCACAAAAAATATTAACTGAAACAGAATATTAGACGTCCAGAACAGACTAATGCCTGACATTCTCTAAAGCTGTTATCTTTGTGTTTTTTTTTTTTTTGTCTTTTGGAGACAGGGTCTCGCTATGCAGTTGAGGCTGGCCTTGAGCTCACTTTTGTAGCCCAGGCTGGTCTCGAACTCGCATCGATCCTCCTGCCTCAGCCTCCCAAGGCGTGCGCCACCATGCCCGGCGTAAAGCTGTTATCTTTGAAGTAGTGTTCCTATTAAGGTGTGACTCGTACAACCAATTTCCTCGAAGTATCTGTGTCTATACATGGTTATTTTCTTTCTTTCTTTTTTTCTTTTTTTTTTTTTTTTGTCTTTTTGAGACAGGGTCTCACTATGCAGTTCAGGCTGGCCTTGAGCTCACTTTTGTAGCCCAGGCTGGTCTTGAACTCACACTGATCCTCCTGCCTTAGCCTCCCAAGTGCTGGGATTATGGGCATGAGCCATCACTCCTGGCCTCATATACACGATTGTTTTCTTTAGGAAACACACTGAGATAAAAGTACTCTTGATTTTGAAATTGTAGTGAGGCCAAGCCCAGCCTCGCGCAGGCCGCAGAGCGCAGGCCTCGCTTTCCTCAGGTCTGCTAACAGTTCCGTCTCCGACACCTGCGGGGCAGTCGCAGAGCTTCTGCACGATGCGACGTGCAATTGCACAGCTGTTCCCCTCACTTGCCTGCGCGACTTTGTGTAGGCAGTGCCACCGCCAGCCAGCATGGCTGCACGCCCGCCAAGGCAGCCCTCTGCCCCTCCACCCTCCCATCCTCTCCGCTCCGCCATTCTTCATCCCTTAATCATTCGCGTCATTTCCATTGCCATCGTGTGTAAAGAACATTGCATAAGCGCGGTAACCCAGAAGTGAGGCTTTGGAGATCGGCTTTTTAAACTCAACAGAAGTTGACCCAAGGCGCGAGGGTCAGTGGTCCACTTCTGTCCTAAATACGTTATCTCTATTTTTTTCTAAATGTATTTAGGACAGCGCCTGCAGGATCTCACTACATAGATAGGACCCATAGTGATTCCCTTGCTTTCAGCCTCCCAAGCCCCGGGAGTACAGGTGCATGCCACCATGCCCAGTCTCAGTCACAGTCTTAGTGTGCCCCGGGGCAGAGCCGGCACACCAGGCATGGAACCCCAGCCTCTACACTCTGCTGCAGCAGGCGCTTTAGTCTGCTGAGCTGTCCGGCCAGCCCTAAATAAATTGCTTTACATAGTGTGGATACAATACAGCTGAAATGTTTACCTATTGGGGATTTGTTCTGTCTTTGCAGCTTGCAGTTATGGTTACTAAATCTTCCAGGTGCGTTTCTGAACGTGGTCTGCAGGACCATCCATGTACCTTTGAGGAAAAAGCCTCAGACCCTTAGTTCTATCAGAAATGCACATTTTTTTCTAGCGGCAGACTGTACCTTGCAACCAGAGACCAGGTAGCTCACATCCTGACCAGCATTTAGTCTTCCCAGAGGTTCCTGCGTTAGCCATTCCGGGAAGCACAGCGACAGCCTGGGGCCTGCCTCCACAATCTTCTACTGGTTGGGAAGCTCGGCATTTCGTGGGCTTACTTCCTGCTCTGTCGCGACACCGTGAAAGGACTCCTGTGTTTTCCCTCTTTTTTTTTTTTTTTTAACTTGCTTATGTGTTTTTTACTGCTGAATTTTGAGTGTTACATATATGGGGAAGACTTTCTTGCTAGCCACAGAACTTGCAAATGATGCTTTCCTATTGAGTCGCTTGTCTTTCCTTGCTTTAGTAAGGTCCTTCCTAGAGGCCAAAGCCACCGGCTTCCATTTCTTTTTCCATGGGTCAGGACTTTGATATCCTGCACAAAAGCTCACCAAGAGCTGTGTATTTTCCTGTTAGCTTATAGAAATGACAAAATTGTGTAGTTCACATTCACTCATGTGGACTGTATTAAGATACCACGTGAGGTCTACACTGAGACTTTCCTTTTTCTTGTTTTCTGGGGATGGGAGTACCAAGGTGACTATGCCACTCCTGCTGAGAGGCTGCCTTTTCTGTGTTTTTACCTTGATTTTGAATTTAATTTGCTCTTCTCGTTTAAGCTTCCTAAAACGTAAGCCTGGATTCTTCATTTTGCATTTCTGTTTTCCTAATACACACATTTAACTCTACAAATTTCCCTCTAGGTTAGTGCGTCCTACAAGGCTTGATGATTATTTTCATTTCAACTGAGTTTAAAGTATTATTTAATTTCTCTTGAGATTTAGTTTGGGATCTGTGTGTTCTTTACCAGTGTACACTCTCATCTCTAAATACATTAGTATTTCCCTATCTTTATGTGATGACTGCCTAATTTACTGTAGTCTGAGAGCAGACACCATATGACTTTTATTCTCTTAAATGTGCTCAGGTGTGTGGTGTGGCCCAGAATTCACGCTGTCTCATGGAACGCTCTGCAGCCTCCTGGAAGGACTGTGCTGCGGCTGCTGTGGGCACAGTGGTCCCCAGGACCCCGCTGCACCCAGGAGGTGACTGGAGCACTGTGAGCGCCCTGAGCACACTGTGCACCTCCTGACATGCTGCACGAGCCTGTTTTGGGCAGGGGGTGTTGAAGTTTTCATGCGTAACAGTGCATCCATTTATTTCTTTGCTATTAGATTTTGTGTCATAGTTCTTGGATGATGCATTTGTAGGCAAAGATGCGTTGAAGACAGTTCATTTTTTTTTTTTTTTCCCCTCAGAGTTGGCTCCTTCATTATCACAGAATAGCTCTGATCTTGCTGCCACATTATTCAGTTTCCCTGCCACTTCTGCAAATGCAAATTTCAAGATTGTGGGCAATCAGGAAAAAGAAAAAAAAAAGATTTTAAAAAGGTAATGGATATGCTAAGAAAACAGAAAAATGGTACAATAAAATATTCCTTTAAAATCATAAGATGCAGAAAGAAAGTAGAAGACTTAAAGAAGAGTACACACTGAAAACATCAAACAGGGGCAATCGAGGAGCACCACAGCCAGGGACAGTTACTCTGACCATCGCTTTCTGGACACCAGGGGCCTAAACAGAGCAGCAACGGAAGTTCCCTGAGCAGATCACAAGCAGTACGTAACTCTTTGTTACATATTAGAAATTTGCTTTACCCTTTATCCAAAGGCGAAGACACAAATAGATGAAGAGAAAACAGGACAGATGGAATCCCCGTGTTGTTTGGGTTTGCGTTTCTCGAGTGGCCATGATGGTGACCCTGTTTCCATACATCTACTGGCCATGCGCATTTCTTCATCTGGGAAGTGGGCCTTTTTTTTTTTTTTTTTTTCAGTACCAGGGACTGAACTCAGGACCCTGTGGTTGCCAGGCAAGTGCTTATTCTGCGGAGCTATCTCCCCGGCCCCCAGTGGGGCCATATCCTTAAGTGAAATAGATCAGAATCGCGAGTGTGAGCATCGCATTGTTTTTCTACTATAAGAGACTGGAAAGGTCAATAGGGTTTCAAAGGTACATTAGATATTTTGAAAGGGAAAGAAACTACTTAAAGGGAAGAACAACGGGGAGAGGAGAAAAGAGAAAAGAAGGAGGGGAGAAGATACGCAGCCACAGGCGGCTTAGCCGTGACGACTGTCCTGCTATTTTCTGTCCATTCACTGAGAGAAAGCCAGCGGTTGCACTGTTAGGTCAATTCTGCTCGCTCATACCGTGCAATCTGAGCAACTGCTGTGAAGGGAATGAGACGCAGTGCATAATCATTGCTAATTTCTCATCATCTTGCTTTTCAATTCTTGGTCATTTTTATTTTTTTTTCCTCTCTTTTTTTTTTTTTTTTGTCTTTTTTGAGACAGGGTCTTGCTATGCAGTTCAGGCTGGTCTTGAGCTCACTTTTGTAGCCCAGGCTGGTCTCGAACTCGCACCGATCCTCCTGCCTCAGCCTCCCGAGTTCTGGGATTACAGGCGTGAGCCACCACGCCCGGCTTTTTTTTTCTCTTTTAAAGAAAAAAGAGACAGAGAAAAAAGGTGAGTAGATGGAGTAAGTTCTCCCGCGGTGACAGCACCCAAAAGAAGCCTGCGTTGTTTTAATCTCAGACAAAGTGAAGTTCTATCCTAAGAAGCTTGAAGGGAAATATCGCTCACAATTACCAGATCGTCTAAAACATAAATCACTTAGAAGAATGATGAGGAATAGAAACGGACTCTGCTAACCACCACCCAATGGCACCCGGCCTCTGGTTCACTCAGCTCCATTAGTGAGCGGGAAGACAGAGGGAGCCCTTCTCAGGGCTAGCTAGAGGCTAACCCGAACATTTCTGTGCTGTGACTCAAGACAGAGGGCTGATGACCCCAGGTGGCCCGGTGATGTGGTTGGAATTCTGCCAGTCCCTGCATCGGCAAGTGGTGGCAGCAGGGAGAGGCAGGTTCCTCCGGATGCGCTTGTGACACCAGTGACCTTACACGGAGATTCCACCACGGGGAGCCATCTGCCTCCAGCCCCTGACTCTGACTCTGGTTCCTCCCCTGAGGGATCTGTCAAGGAGCAGGACTCCTCAGAAGCTGAACCTGATCTTGGGTTTTTTTAGCTTCCACAGCTATGTGAAAGGCTTCTGATGTGTATAAACTACCTAGTTGGTGGCATTCTATTGTCGCAGACACACTGAGACACTCGGTTGCACAGTAGGCCAAAGGCAAGGTGACCCAGGCCTGTCCTCGGGTGGACCCATACAAGAAGCAGCCTCTTTTCTCCTTTACAGTCCTGCACAGCTGGCCCTGGCGGTGCACAGCTGCGGTTTCAGTACCCAGCAAGGCTGAGACAGGATCACAAGCCTGAGCCGGGGCTGAGTACCTTAGCAAGAGCGTGTCTCCAAGTAAAATATAAAATTTTACCTAGCTCAGTGCAAAGGTCCAAGCTAGGCCATGGTGGCTCATGTCTGTAATCCCAGCACTTGGGAGGCTGAGGCAGGAGGATCGGTGTGAGGTCTAGACCAGCCTGGGCTACATACAAAAAGTGAGCTCAAGGTCAGCCTGAACTGTATAATGAGACACTGTCTCAAGAGAAAAAAAAAAAAAAAAAAAGTGAACGTCCTGGTTCCTGGTTCAATCCCTAGTACTGAAAATGGTTTCTGCAAGGCCTTTTCAGGAGAGCGAGTCTCTCTCCTGTCCCCTTATTGTCTTAATCACCCACACAGTCTAGGCTGAGACAGGTGCTTACCTCGGTGTGTGCTAAGCTGAAGCGAGCTCAGGCTGGGTCCCCGGGCTCCAGATCAAGCCAGGCCTGCGGGGATGCCTGGGAAGCCCGCGTCCTCCCAGGCCCAGTGCCACACGCTGCTCAGCCCGGCAGCCCAGGGCGCCTGTGACGCAGCAGAGCTTTTAGAATCTCACCGAGTCTCGATCCTGGGATGCAGCGTCATGGCTGTGCTCACGAGCGAGATCACCATTTCAGATTTAAAGACACAGAAGACAGAATGCTGAGGGAGACAGACCCAAACAGGGGTCTGTGGTCACAGCTCTGGCTCACCCACAGGGCCTGGCCAGAGGAATGCCGGACTCCCAGAATGGCCCCATCGCTCCTTTATGGCAGCGCGCTGTACCCCAGGGACTACCTAACTAGTGACTATCTCTTGGAGCCACGAAACCGGAAGGAAAACAAAAGCCTCGCGAGCTGTGCCGCACACCCGAGCCTTTCCGCGGCCACTTTCTCCCCACGCCCCTGTGAACCGTGGTCTTTCGCACCCCGGTTTCTTGCCATGAAGCTTCCCAGCCATTGCTCCTAAAGGGAAAGGGATGCCTACAGCCTTCAGTTTCTCGTTTACGTGCCCGATGTGCCAGCTTCAAGGGACGTTAGGCTGGAAGGCGAAGAGGTGGCGGTGGTCTCCCAGGTTTGCAGGTGGAATGGAGCCACTAGTGTCCCCGCGTCTGCGCTTGACCCCTGCGCCCGTGCTCGGGGCCTTCCTGGTGAGGACCTGGCACAATGTCATTTTTATTCAAAATGATTAAAATGAGGGGAATAGCAAATAGTAGCAAAACAAGCCTGGAAACGAGGCTCATCTGGCTTCCGTAGAGGAAACGAGCCTCATCAGAACAAAGCGGCAGGGGGCGGCAGGGGGCAGTGAGTCTGTGCCCAACCGGGGAACTACCCTGCCCTATGACTGTCCTCTTGGGGGTGGTGGGCTCCATGGGAGAGCTGTGAGGCTCCTGAAAGTTTCTCTGGGTTCCTGCTTCTTTCCTTTCCTTGAGAACAGGCCCTAGCCCAGATTCCTGCACCTGCACCTTACCTCGTCAGTGACCTTATTCCATCGCCCTCGATTTGACATCGTTCCTCATACACCATCCAGGCGCCACCAAAATCGAAGAGGTGAAATGGGTCCTCACTCTGACCTGAATGTTTTGGTGTATTTGGTTGTTGCAGGGTCTCAGTGCACAGCTCAGACTCCTGGGGATCGTCCTGCTTTCAGCCCTGCAGCGCTGGACTTATAGGCATGCACCACTACACCTGGACTCTGGCCTGCTCCATGCACCCTGGGGTGGGGCTGGCATGGTGTGTAGTGCAGGGGTTCGAACCCCAGCCGTTGGCTTCCCTAAGCAGACACTTTAGTTCTCTGAACTATCTCGCCGACTGCCTGACTGGAAGTTTTAAAGAATTCCCATACTCTGAGATCTCAGAGAAGGCAACTAATTTCACTGAATTCAAAGGAAGAGGTGAACTACTATTCAAAGTTTTTATTTCAGTACACAAAAGATAACCTGTCCTCACTGTCAAGTAAACTGGGGCCAGGCTGCAGCTCAGTAAGCAGCTTCAGAGAAGGTCCTTTCCTAAGGACCTTTCCAGAGCCTCGCGCAGCCCAGCATGTAGTGAGAACGTCAAGGTCTCACTTCAGCGTGTGAAAAAAATAAGCCAACAAAATAGGAGCGCGGAAGGTGACACCAGCTGGGCTCCTCCTGGATCTGAGGCTCGCCTCCTCCCTCACAAGGGCATTTTCTGCCTGCCCACGGCTCCAGGTCGCAGCCCCACAACCCAAATGCCAGGTATGCTCAGGACAGCTGCAGGCATCAAGGAACAGAACATTCCTGGCGCTGCATTGCCCCCCAGCCCTACACGGACCAGGCTTCTCAGAGTGGAATCGCTTTGCTCATTTCTGCAGCCCCTAGAAATGAACCCTCAATATAAGAACACGTGTGCCGGGGCTGGGGAGGTAGCTCGGCAGCCTAAGCGCCTGCTGAGGAGCACAAGGACCCAGGTTCAATCCCAGGTACTGCACGCTGTGCAGGCCCGATGCTGAGCTGGCCACGGAAGCTGGGTGTGGTGGCACATGCCTGTAATCCTAGTGCTGGGGTGCTGAGATGGGAGGATCACTATGAGCTGCGTATCAAAACCTTGTACCAAATAAATAAGTGAATAAAATGATTCCCTAAATGTGGAAAAGAACACATGTGCTTTGTAGCAGCCTTCTGTCCGCAGCGGGCCATTCATGAGATCTGTTCCCACACTGCTGTATGTAGCTGTGTGGCCGTCATGTCCAGTACTTAATGGTACTCCCTTCTATCAGAATACAACAGTTTATTATTGTGATACATATTTTTTACTGTTGATACTTCCATGAATGCCCATGAATAGTAGAAAGCTATAGTAGTAGTTCAGTACTAGCTTTTAAAAGGAGTACTCTATGGTACAAATCATCCACATAAACATTTGCAGACATGTTCTCAGGCATCTACAGGATGGGCTAGGCAGCTCACAGGTGCACGTAGCTGTGACAGAGGCCAGTGCACAGCTTCCCACAGTGGCTGCACCAACACCAACCTCAGCGTCAGTGCCTGAAGATCCCGGTTGCTACAGAGCCTCCGTTTTAGTATGTCAGCTGCTCACAGTATGTTCTGTTCTGTCCATCAAGGCGGTGGGGTAATCGGATGCAATAATGGCCTTAACTTGCATGTGCTTGAAGAGTAACTGCGTGCATATTCTCTCTAGATGTGTGCATGTGAGGCCTTTTGTCATGATTTTCTGAGCTGTCAAGCCCTTGCAAATCACCAGGAGAACCTCAGCTACTCTGCCTGAGTTCTGGGTCTCATGCATGGCTGCAAAAAAACAAAAACAAAAACAAAAAACCAGAAACTCTGCCCTTCTGAAACTGTTATTTCCATTTTAAGGGTTTTCCCCCAGTTTGCTTAGTTTAAAGCAGGGCTAGTAGGTACATACGCATTTAGCAGATTTATTCTAGGGTGATTGGGATTTTTATCATTTTTCTCTATTAGTACCAGTACTTCTGGCCTCCAAATCTACCTCACGACATCAGCCGGTGGGGCAGATTCCCTCTGTTTTGGCTCCGTCTCTCTCCTCTGCTCCCTGCCCATGGTCTTTTTATCAACCCATTTCCCACTCCATCTATCTGCCCAGTGCCTGAAGTATTCTTTCAGTGAATTTTGTAGTGCCGGCCAGCTGGAAACACTCAACTTTTATTTTGTTTTGGGAGAGACTGTAAATCTTCTCTTGGCCTTCGATGGTGAAATCTAATTTCAACAGTCATGGAGTTCTAGGTGGCAATTTTTTTGGTTAATATTTAATGTCGTCATCCCATTTCCACGGCCCACAGCATTGCCTTGGACAGGCAGTACAGGGGCCAACATTTTCTTCCTTTGAAGATAAATGTCTGTTTTTCCTGTTTGCTTTTAGCATGTTTGTCTGTGCCTTCGGTCTTGACCAGACTCACTGCTGTTTGCCGTGGCATGGTTTTCTCTGGGCTGGTTCCCCTGAAGTTGAACTTCTTGAGCTTAGGAACTGATAGCCCTTTCCAGGACTCCTCTTGTTTTCTTTCCAATTTACTTCTGTCTCATTCTTGTTTTTTGATACTTCTGGGACCTAAATTGTACATTTTTTTCTTCCAACAAATGTAATATTCTGTTCTTCCCTCCCTAGTTTATGTGGGTATTTACGTTGACCCGCCTTTGCTATCACTAATCTGCCATGTCTAATCTTTTTAGTAAATCTTTCTACTGAATTCTTCATTTGTTACTTTCAGTTCTCAGTGAAATTCTTCAACTTCTATTTTTTTGAGGTGCTCATTGGGGGGACATTCCAAAATCTACAATGACATTTTGACGTACAGTGATAAACTCTGAACAGGTTTCTTATTTTATTTTGTTTGGTTGCCTATTGGTTTGGGCCATTTTGTTTTGTTTCTTCGCTTCCTTGATGATCTTTCATTACTGAATGCACAAACTTTAAAAGTTGAGACTTGGCAGGCTGAGCCCAAGGTCCTGTAAGACCGCTGAGAACGGCTTCTAAGTTCTGTAAGGCTGTTCTTTCCCAGGGTCCCCTCTTGTGAGAGCGCCGCTTCTTCTGACATGTTACGGTGATGGCTTCTGATGGCTCCTTAGCACTGTGACCCTGGTGTCACCTGTGTTCAGCCCTTCAGTCACAGCTGCTGCTTGGTGCTGACCTGTGCTGCACAGGTCCAGGCTGAAAGTGCCCCCGAAGGAAAATTCAGTGCAGCGCCTTGACCACCCCTCCTCTGTGGTTCTCTGTGTTCGTAATTATCACGCTCAGGTCCCACGGCCCTGGAAGCCCCAGGCACACGGGAGGATGCTGCCATGGCCGAGGATCCTCCTCCTCTCTGCTTGACATCTGTTCCTGGATCAGTGTGTTGTTAACGTCCTCAGAGGAAAAAACCATGAGGCAAGCCAGGGTGGGTGCCCCGTGTCCCTTTCTGCCTCACCCTCCCATGCGGCTCTCAACTTGCGTCCTCTGTGACTGACTCCATACTAAATTGGTGAACATTTTCCCAAGGCCTGAGTGCCACCTGGTGAAAGAAGCCCAAGCTGGGGGTCCTGAGAAGCTTGCTTCACAGCAGGTCAGTCAGGTACAGAGGCACAAGCATCACTAGACAGGGCCCCAGGAGGCTCTCAGAGCAGAGAGGGAGAACCAGGACTGGGTCACCACCTTGCCCGCCACCCCAGGACAGCTTGCAGGTTTGCTGGCTTCCCTCACAATAAAGGAATGTTGGGCCAGCGAAATAGCTCAGCAGATTAAAGCACTAGCAAACAGGCTAGGGGCGGGGCGGGGCGGGTGGGGAGGGTGTTTCCATCCCCAGGCCTGTGATGCACCCTGTGATGCATGCTGAGACAGCCATTGAGACTGGGCATGGTGGCGCCTGCCTGTGATCCCAGCTCTTGGGAGGCTGTAAACAGGCAGATCACTGTGAGTTCGATCTAGTAGTGAGACCCTGAACACTGTAGACCCTTCCCTAAAGTAAAATAAAAGAATGTTTAGGCTTTGTTGGTAAAATGCATAAAGGGACTTATTAGGCAGAAATTCAAGGTACACTGTCTGAGAAAGACTGTGGGCCCTTAGGAGAGAAATGCTTATTTATGGTCTCGCTCGAGCTGGGTATATTCACGTGGATTTTGTGATGGGCGTCTGTAGAATTTGTGAATCTACAGAAAGAGGGGATTCAGCTTACAGATGCAAAGTGACAGCTCATTGTGTTGACACCCCATTCACCGGTGACACCCACCCTAGGTCACAGAGCTCAGTCCATTCCCAGAGAAAGGCCCATAGGATAAAAGGGAGGCTGTTCTCAGGGGGAGAAGGTCTAGTTAGAGCTAGGAGAGAACAGAGCAGGCTTATTGTGTCTTTATGGACCTTAGGAATTGTGGATGGGTATTTGGAGATTTGATGTAAAGTAAGATATTACAACTATAATTTCCCTTATCTCCTCTTAACCTATTTTATTTCTTCTCTCCTGCCTCAAAACCACCAGGGGCCTGTGAGTCCCCTCGGAAGAGCTGCAGCCCTGGCAGGGACTATGCCCTCAGGGGGTGGTTGTGGGGTGGTCCAGTACCCTGTCCAGGTGCCTGGCCTCAGAGCAGACTGGCCCCTGAGCAGGGAGCACTCCAGCCGTGTTGCCAGAACCAAGTGCATGGTGGCCGGCCAGGGAAACCTGACACCTGCGTGAGGTCACAGAGCCCTAGGCTGATTTTCCTGTTAGGGGAACAGAGGACAAAAATTCTTTAGTGTCATTTGTTCAATCCCAGTGGTTCTCAACCTTTCTAATGTCGTGACCCCGCAACACAGTTCCTCATGTTGCGGTGACCCCAAACCAAAAAATATTTTTGGTGGCTACTTCAGAACTGTAATTTTGCTACAGTTATGATTCAGAATGGCTTTAGGTGACCCCTGTGTTTTGGTCGTTCCATCCCTACCGGGGTTGTGACCCACAGGCTGAGAACCGCTGTTCCCGGAACTGCTCTCGACTGCGAGGCTGTGCTCTCAACCTCTCCTGCAGGACGGCAAAGAACAACCTGTGGAATTATCTTTTTATCCTTACAGTGGAGTTGGTGGGCAAGATTCAGAGGTGAAGGGACAGACTCAGTGGAAAATCAGAAAGTGATGGGGGGTGAGGGCGGCATCCCCCCGGGGATGCCCACCAGAGCTGCAGTCTGCCAAGCCAACCAGTGCGCCAGCTAACAAAGCAGTGTCAGGCGCACGTTCCTTCCCCAGGTGACTAAAATTCTCGCTTTGTCCTGCTGGTTCCATCATTAGCAAATTAAGTGCAATTTTGCATGTATTCCTTATACCTTTAGGTGGCTATAGGCCCTATTATAATGGAGTTTTAAAGTTTCTAGCAACTATATGTGACCGATAGCATAGTACTTACCCAGGCATCTGCTTTTTATTCTTTGCTAAGACCCCAGAGCTCTGCTCTGTCCTCAGTTCCTACTGGACATGAAAGGGTGTTCACTGCCAGGTCAGAAACTAAGGCATAGGATGCTCACATCACACTGCACCAGACCTTGGCCATCTTTGGCTTAGACTTCTTTTCTATCCAAATGGGAAAACCAAAACCGAGAAAGATCACAAGACTAGAACTGGGATTACATTTTGAGCTCCTTCTGAAACACTTGGCTCCGTGTCTCCATCTTCTTCGATCTGCCCTGACCTCCAGGTGCCCTTGCCAGGTCTCCATATCAAGGGTGGATTCCGTGCCAAGGCCGTGTGGTTGTCACTGTAAGGGACCAACATGACCACGTCTTAATTCCAACAGAATATTTTAAAGGTAGTGAAGCTGGGTATTTGGTCCAATAAGCCTTTCCAGTCAAATCTTGGACAGCACCACAGAAAGCCAGGCCCAGAACTCAAGGGGCCTAGGGACCACGTTTTGGACTCCTGGAAGAGCAGGGAGGGCCTGTAGGCAGATGGCTCTGGGTCCCTCAGTCGTAACTGCTCTGCGGCTTCCCAGATTTTTCACCCCTTTGGCACCTCAGTGTCCCGAGCCTGGCACCGTCCTTGTCTGCCCTCTCTGAGGGTCCCAGCTCCCTGCCACCTTCTGACTGCTCCTGTGTCCTTCCATCCACTGTCCTGTGCTGCAGCCTCGCAATTTCCTGTCCACTTGTGGAGCGTGCTGGGCAGTCAGCCTGCTTGACGCGTACCTTCTGACTTTGTCAGGCCCAGCTTTCTCTGCGTCTATGACATTCCATCAAACTTAACCTTCAGCGCAGCTTAATGAGCCAACTGAAAAGCTTCTAGGAAGATGGCAGCTCCACAGATGCCCCACCCCCATCTGATTATTCTACTTAATAGACCAACATTGCTAATGTAAAGAGGAGACGGAGCATGACTTAGACATAAAGGAGCAGTCGTGCATACCGCACTCAACAGAAGCAGCCTAAGTTCGCTTCTGGGTCTATTTCCACTTAAGCGGGTACTCAGACCCAGACACTTGGCACATCGCCTGTCCACTCCTGCCAAGGGCTCCCATCCCACGCTGCCCCTCTGCAGCGGGTCATTCCCAGCTTCTTCTACCTACTTATCCGTATCAGTACTCACCCCTGCGTCCCCATCGTTCACCCACCGGTCTGTCTCTCCCTCCATCGCTCCACCCAGCCAGGGTGCACTTCTGACATGTTCTCTGCTCAGAGAGCATTCCGAGACTGAAAGCTCGAGCAGCTCCAGGGACGCCTAGGATGGTCTCAGACCCTGAAGCCCACCCTTGCAACCACCTTGAAAGTTAGTCTCAGGGGGCGTGAATATCTTCATCAAGCCATTTTGGTAACAAGCAAATGGAAGCAGCATAAACTTAACAGCTGTTTTCTCCTGCAGTGGATTTAGTGTTTTAAAAGTTTAGAGCTTTGATCCATTTTGACTTTAGTTTAGTGCATGGTGGTAGACAGGGGTCTAGTTTTAGACTTCAGCCTGTGGAGAGCCAGTTTTCCAGCCTGGTTTACTAGAGGTTATCTTTCTTCCAGTGAACACATTTGGCTTCTTTGTCAAAGATAAGGCTGAATCTGCTTTATTGGTAGGGAACAGTTAATGCTTAAGTTTTTCTTTCTATTTTTTTTTTTTGTTGAATTTTGCATGCTTATCTAAACAATTAATTTGAAGACAACAATATGCAATGTAACTATTATTGAATTTAAAAACAAAATAGTTACAATGGCACAGGTATCTTCAAGCCAAAACTGGTGTGGCTGAGTATTAAGATACCACCAACACAGGCACTTATGGTTACGTGGACACCAGAGGCTGACCACAACCAAGCTTCCATTCACAACTAGTGAGGTGGGGTGGTGGGGTGGGGGGGGATTCAAGGCCCCACAGTCATGTATCCCTGAAATCAGAGTACCTGAATCCTTGCTGATAAAAGATTTTGTATTTAAAGTCTAACATCTGTCTGCAAAGTCATCAGAAAGGACCTGGTGTGATTGGGAATAAGTTGCCCTCAAAAATTACTTGTAATTTTCTAAGAATAGAGGTAAAGACAAAAAGCAAAAAGAAAAAAGATCTTGTGAAAAGACCTACAAAGTAGGACAGAAATCTTACCAGATGGGCCCAACATTTGCACTACATATTTTCCTATTTGCTGAACCCTGAAAATCAGCACCAAAATGTGGCACCAAGAAACATTTAAAAATTAAAATCCAAAGGCCAGCTAAAGAGCTGAGCAGATTAAAGCACCTGCAGGCAAGTGCAGAGGCCGGGGGTTCAGTCCCTGGGCCTGCCTTTCCCGTCCCACCCTCGGGGCATGATGAGACTGGGCGTGGTGGCACGCGCCTGGAATCCCAGCTCTTGGAGGCTGTACACGGGCGGATCACCACGAGTCCCATCTAGTACTGAGACCCTGAACACCCTGTAGACCCTTCTCTAAAATACACATAAATAAATAAAATATTTTAAAAATGAAAATCCAGAAAATCTCTAAGTAGATCAAGTTTAAGTAATACAACATTTCTTATAGAATATTATATCATGATTCAGTATTTATAAGATAATCTAAACTATGGGTAGGAGCTAAATAATGATGAGGTAAAAATCATCATGAAAAGAATGACATTTAAACTTTAATTCGCCACAAAGCATATCAATGAAGCATTTAAACAAAATTTTAAAATGCTCATATCATTTTAATTACTTCTGTCAGCATACGACTATTATTAGATAATGGCCCAGGAAGTGTAAGAAGCTTAATTCCCATTGTCAAGGTCAGGCGCATGTGCCGAATTTCGCATTTGCGAATAGCGGTATCTTACGTCTGGACTGAACACTCCAGGAATTTGCTGATAGTGGCACACAGCCACACACACGCAGTTTCAGCGACCAGGGTGCTAAGAGGACAGCAGCTTACCAGAGTGGCTCCGTGCCCTCCATCCCTGCTGCGTGAGGGAACCCTGCCTCGGGCCGGCTGCAGACCTGCCTTGCCCCTCCCGAAGCGCTCAGCCGGGGTCCCTCTGCGTCCCGGTTTAAATTTATAAAGTGAAAACCAAACTCCGGGCCTCTCTAGACCTTCCTGCACCAAGGAGGAGCAGCGTGTGTCGTTTTTCCCTGGCTAAGGCCAGCCAGGTGTCAGCTGCCTTTCTGGCCCTGTGACCAAACGCCGCAGATCACAGGGATTAAGGAGGAAAGTTTTCTCCCAGCTCCTGGTCTCTGTGTGGGCCTGGACCCTCCTGCCTCCCCAGCCCTGGGCACTGCCCAGCACTGCAGCTTCAAAGGCCCACGGCATAGGTAGGTCCTCCTTCCTCTTGGGGCTGGGGTGGGTTCTTCCTATGATGTCGCTGGCTCCTGCAGGAGCCAGGTCCTGACATGGCTGCTTTGCCCCCCACCGCCCAGTGCACAAACCCTGCCTGGGAGCAGCGCCCTGGAGGCCTGCCTGCCCTCTTGGAGGCAGAGGGAAACCCAAGGCCAGTGTGATGTCTACATCTACTGCAGAGATCTGAACCCTTGCTGGTGTGTGTTCGTGAAACAGGTCCTTTGCCCTGCTCTTTACCAAGGACTGGAGAGTCATTTCAACTTTTCTTCAATTAGAAACTTGTCTTTTTTAAGATATGCAACTATAGAAATGTGAGATTTCATGTTCAGACACAGAAGAAAATACCAAAGGTAATCTCTTCTCGATCTACTAATATTCACACGGTAGTTTTTAAATTGTAATTTAATTTAATTTTGAAGAGTAAAAACAGAAGCAGAAGCAAAAACAAATAGAAAAAAAAGACTGGAACAGGGTAATATACGGCAATGCCTATGCTGCAGATTTTCAAAGTGAGAACAGCACTGGCATTTGAGAAATGCAAATTAAAACAACACTTAGATACCATCTCACACCAGAAAGAATGGCTGTCATAAAAAAATAAGCTAATAATGAATGCTGGAGGGGCTGTGGGGTGAGGGGCTGGGGGGGAAGGACCCCTTCTCCACTGCTGGTGGGAATGCAGACTGGTACAACCACTATGGAAACCGGTGTGGAGATTCCTCAAAAAACTAGGACTGGAAATCCCTTTGAATCCAGCTATTCACCTTCTGAGTATTTTTCCTAAAGAACTGAAACCATTGAACCACAGTGATGTACGTGCGCTCATGTTTACAGCAGCACAACTTGCGATAGCCAAATCTTGGAAACACCCACAATGTCCATCACTTGAGGAACCGATGAAAAAGATGTGGCATTTGAGAAAAGGAGTATTACTCAGCTATAAAGAAAGACAGACGCGAAGCCTTCGTAGGCCAGCGCATGCAGCTAGAGTCTGTACTCCCAAGGGAAGTAAGTCAGACCCACGTGTGCAAATATGGCCTTGCCTCCCTCATATAAGAACTTGAAAGAGTAAATAAAACCTGAAAGCTGTAATAGGTATAGTGAAACAGGAAGAAACCGAGCTTAAGGACTAGACATCGAAGATGAGAGAACAGAGAAGAGATAGGAAAAAAAAGGAGGGAAAATATGCAAGGCTATATGCAGGATGGCCGAGACGATTGTACTCACAATTTCATCAGTTTGTTTGACACTGTAATTCTGTTCTACCACACAGTCTATAGAGTCTCACTACACAGATCGGACTCTTATGATCCTCCTTTTGTCAGCCTCCCAAGACCTGGGATGTGATGTTCATTTTGAGAACATACGTTGAGGATTTTTCCAAAATGGTTCCACCTCTACAGAGGCCACACTCACGAGGAAACCACCATTGCCACGACTGGTCACCCACAGCACTCCTCGCTCGCGAGTGCCAGTCATGCTCGTCTGCTCGTTCCCAGCAGTGCCTGGGCTCTGCTCCTTCCAACCACAGCTCCGTACTGTGGCTGGGATCCAGAATGCATCCCAAGGCACCTCATGTGGTTGGGGAGTGATGGATCCGGGGGTGCTGGGCTCATCCGTGGACTCATGACGGATGAATTCACGGTGGAGGATGCTGTGTGAGGAGGGGCTTCGCTGGTGGTGGTCCCTGGGGTGTGGCCTGGAAGGGTGTGGCCTGGAGCATGGCTCCTCCCTTCAGTCTTGCTGTTTTCCTGGCCATCATGGGTCTTGCACGTTTCTCTCACCAATCCCCTCACCGTCCTGTTTGTGCCTTGGAGCCAGCCAACCACCAGCCGTGCGCTGCAACCACGAGCCTACCTCAGCCTTTCCTATGCGCTGCAGGTGCCGGTGTTATGTCCCCGCCACGGGAAAGTGGCTGAGACACGCTTAGGAGGTCTCTCCCTGAGCACACAGGTCAGAGCAGCCACGTCAGATTCCTTCCTCGTCGCTCTCCTCAAGGTCATAACTGCCCCTCCGCTCCTTCTTCATTTGCCTTCCATGTTGCTCTACTTTGTACAACTCCCTGCCAGCCCTGTTCTCAGGGTACAGCCAGCGGGAAGGTTAATCCACATGACCATGTGGCAGAAGACACCGCTCTGGCCACTGGGAAGGGAGTTGCAGAGACTAGAAGGCTCTGAGCAGGTTTCTGCTCCACGGAGTAGAGGCGCAAGAAAATTCAAACGCACAAGCAAAAAGAGATGACATCTGTAAATTTCCATAATTTTCTTTTAGGAGTAAAGGAGAAAATCAGATTCATTTTAGTAAAATTATGTTTCTGTGTCTCTCCTGCGGCACTGGAGAGACACGTGTTCCATGGAAACGGAGGCGGGAAAGTCGGAAGCTTCCCAAGAGTGCAGGCAGCGCCTCTGGCCCTCTCTCTCCCCCTGCCCTTTCCTTCCGCTTTTCTTTCTCTGTCCTTCCTTCCCCTTTCTAACAGGGACCTAAAATTACGGGATGTGTGCAGAAAATAGTGGAAGAGAGGACACAGGCGTGAGGACACGAGATGGCCTGTGGATGTCCAGCAGTGGCCCACCCTTCTCTTTTTCTAATCTGCTTTTTCTTAGCCTGACGTGGGCCCCGCTGTCACGGGTGAGCCGAGCTCATCACGGCACAGAGGAATGAATAGGTGACCATCTTCTCTTTCACGCCTAACTGCAAGCTCTGGACAGCACCCATTGGCAGGAGAGACTGGCAATGCCATCACTTCTATTTTCTGTTACGTTAATTAAAAAACGGAGCAAATATTGATCATGTCACCAGTCTGTTACCCAGATTTGCCGCACATTTAAGTCTATTCTTAAATATTTATTCACCATCATTTTCTGCTTTAAATGGTTTCTGAAATAGAAAGAAGTTTGTGTGCCACAGAATTAGGCAAGCAGATGGCACTGGGATGTTTATTCAAAAGCTCTGCCTCATTTTCTCTCAGGCTTATACAGTGATATGAAAATATAATGTATTTCCAAGACATGTTTAAACACAGCAAAAGAACACTTTACTCAATTAATTGGAATCTGAACATACCTCATAGAAGAGGTTTTTATTTTCATATTTGTTCATTTTTTATAAGTGGATCTGTATATTCAACTTTAGAAATATAGTTGTTTAATAGCACAAAAGGAAATGAGAGACTGTTATTGTACAAAGAAAATCAGTTCAGTGTTTCAAAATGAGAACTTGCTGCTCAAATGTCTACCTGTAATCTTTCTGTTAGGAATCTAACCAAACCTAAATAGCATGTTTAGGGAAAAGAAACACACACTGAAGTAACATTGTGGAAGTTTGTCTGAGATGAACACACATAATAGGAACGGGAAGTGTCTCAGAGTCGCCGTGGTCTCCAGCAGCACAGGTCTTGGGGCTGTCCTGGTGGTCATCCAGGTGGACCTGCAGAGTCTCACTTACTCCCAAGCACGGGGTCTGGAAGGTGTCTGGATCGGGTGGGTGCTGTCCTGCGGCGGCGGGGGGGGTTAGCACACTGAGGAGGCGTGGCCTGTTGGTGCAGGTGGGCAGGTGGGGACATGGCCTGGGGCTCCCTCTGCCTTCCGCTCATTTCCCGCAGCCCTGCCTTGGGCTGGTATCATTCACCATGATCCTCTCTGTGTCACCCAGCTTTGGAGTTGGCAGAAACCTCTACCCACTGTGTGCCGAAGTTCCCCTCTCCTCCTTTCAGTTTTGGGTGTCTACTATTGTGTCCTAGGAATGAATTGGATTAAGCTAGGCTCCTCCGAACTGTGTCTCAGGACAATCGAACCCTAAAGTCCAAGGATGGCTTTGCACGAGGTAGAGTGGGGTGGGACAGGTTGAGTTAGCACGTGTAGGACAAAGAACGTCATACGAAGAGGTGACCATGGCATTAGAAAAATGGAACAGACGGCCTTAGGCGGCACTGCGAAGGCAGGCGAGCCCCGGGTTGCTCTGCGCATGCTCTCTGTGTGCAGTGACTGCACATCTTGGGAGGTGGCCTCAGTGTGTGCCACAGCCTCATGCCTTGTACTTGGTCCTCCTCGCCCCCTTGAAGCAGCTGAATGATGGTTGGTATTGTTAATGACGAGACACCAAAGACAGCTTCAATTAAGAGCTAGGACAAGAGGCCCTCAGCTCCTGGGCTTTCTTAAGACTTGCAAAGTGTACGACATGAAATTCGAGGTGAAGGACACGGCACAGGATGGGAAACTCAGCGATTGGTCAGCCTGAGCTGCTAAGCTGTCTCCACATCAGGAAACCAAGTACCTTCCTGGGGTTTGGAAATATGCACCCAGGCAAGGAACCCAGAAACATCCGCTCACCATGGTGACAGCGCTTAGGATACTGGGAAGGAATTCGCAGCCATGGTAGAGGGCCTCAGAGAGTAGGAACAGGAGAACAATAAAGTAAGAACTGGAGAGCAATGCGTAGTACATATCAGGAGGAGACGATTTTATCATAAAACTATGGTCCTAGATGTTCCAGCCTGGGGCTGGGACAGAGGTGCCTGGAAATACCACTAGCTTGGGTCAGGACCCAGAGTTGCCAGCCTCGCTTTACTCCCTGAGGGCAGACCACTCTCCTGGCCAAGGGACTCCACGTGACTGTCTGCACAGTCTCTCAAGTCCCGCCTTATTCCCACCCACTTCTGCAGAAGAGCAGCCAGGAGATAAGAAAACAGCGAATCAACGCATGACATCAGACGCAGTGAGCATCAGGGAATAACACAGTCGCTCCACGTACTGGAAAAACCTGGCACGGAAGTTAAATTAAATTTGCACAATGTATCAAAGAAGGTAAAAGACATAATTAAGAACCTAGGTAATTAGGAACTAAAGAATCAAGGGGAAATTTCTCAAGTGGAGATACAATAATCATCACGAAGACGGCAATGGGTGCAAATGAGACCAAGGAAGATCCACCTCATGACGGGGTGAATGACCTGAAGAACAGCTGGAAGGAACTACCCGGTGACCAAAGAAGCCACAGCGGGTACAAGCCAGGCGTGGTGGTGTGTGCCTGTAATTCCAGCATGCTGAGAAGCAGAGCCTGGAGGATCAGGCGTTTGAGCCTCATGTGGTCAGTGCAGCCCAGTGCGGTTAACCTGCACCCAATAAAAAAAATTAAAGCATGGAAAGGAGTTCAGTGTGAAGCCCTGGCTTCAGTTTCTGGCGCTATAAAAAATAAACAGACCCCGAGCCCAGCAACAGCAGAACATGGAAATGTTAGGCTATATTCTGGAGCAGGCAATATCCAGGGCAGGGAATATCATGGTGAAGCAACGGGTGCTTCCCAGCCGGGGGAGGAAACGACGGTGACATTTGGAGGTACACCAGCATAAGTGGACGCAGCTGGCATCTCAGCAGGGGAGGACGGAGGCCCGAGTGTGGGGAAGGGGCTGCAACTCTAGCTCAAGCCTCCCTGAACCCTTCCCATGCGAATCGGCACCCACGGCCCTGATCTGGTCCAACCGCCAACCAGGGCTTCAATCACACTAAACAAGACAAGGGACCTGGGTAGGCAAGTGACAGGGGAGTCCTGCCAAAGTCGACTATGTCCCCCGATCTTGGATCCTGGCAACACGGTGGGGGCGGGCACCGGCAGCTGTGCCCCAGGGCGTGTGGGCTGCCTGCTCCTTGGGACGTGTGGTCTAATACTGGACGAGACAGCCGGGCAATCAAGCAGGGCGCGCTGCCCCGACACTTTTCAGAGGAATAAATGTGATTAAGAGCGCGTGTGAACCTTGAAGACCTGCCAAGAGAAGTCGGGCGCAGCCACGGGAGTGCGCATGCTTCCAAAGGATCACAGAGATAAATTTAGACTTGAGGCATCAGGTCCCAGTGGCAGATCCTGTCATCTCCTTGAGACACGGAGGCCGAGCAAATAAAGTGACTGTACAACTGCAATTAAGAGGGTCGTTTCCAAGCTAATTACGCCATATTTATTCATACCAGATAAAACTGTGTTGACAGGTAGTGATGGAACCCAGCACAGGCTGTCAGGAAAGAGGCGAGGAAGGCGTTCTTAAAATAGGATGAAATGCCATGCCAAGACGGGGTCTCTGCAGATCTCCCAGAGAGCCCTGCCTGCGCCTCCTCCTCTTGGACTCCAGTGGAAGAGTATATCTACATGCAAAGCAGGTGCGAAGCATGCACCGTGAGTACCTCCGGAGAGCCCCATTTGTATGAAGGGTTGTGGTCTTACAACAGCCGTCATGTACAGTTAATTATTTTCAGAACCATAAGGCAGATGCTATTTTTGCATTTTATAGATGTGGAAACTGAGGCTTCCTCATAGTAAGGAATGCAGCCAAACTTGCCAGCCAGAAAGTGGCCAGCAGAAAGAGCGCAAGAAATGGGTTTGTTGTTGTTTGTTTGTGTTTTTTTGTGGCAGAGCTGGAGATTAGACCCAGGCAGACCCTGTGCACTGAGCTGTGTCTCCAGTTCTTTCTGCTTTTAGCTGAAACAGGATCTCACTGAGCCACTAAGATGAATTTAAGATCTTCCTGCCTCAGCCTCTGGCAGTGCTATGCTCACAGGTAGGTCTCTCAGGCCCAGCTAGAATCTGATCTTTTAACTGAAATGTTTAGGCATTTGGCCAATCGCAGCTATTATGGACAAGAAATTCTGTGTCTGTGTCTATCTCTCTCTCTATCTTTCTTTCCCTCCCTCTCTCCATCCCTCCCTTCTTTTCTTTTTTTGAGACAAGGTCTTGCTGCGCAGTTCAGGCTGGCCTTGAACTCACTATGTATTTCAGGGTGGCCTTGAATTTGTGCTAACCCTCCTGCCTCAGCCTCCCAAGTACTGGGATTACAACTAGGTGCTGCCATGCCTTGTTCAACCTATGACATAAAGTACCGGCCCTCACCACATACCTTGGTAGCTCAGGAATTTCCTGCATAAATTCTGAGCCTCATCAGGACTCTTCCCTTAGGAGAAGCTTCTAGCTCATAATTCCCAGACCACAACGAATTGGGAGCAGTATTGTCTTTTACTGGCTACACCTTGTCCAGTGATTTTCAGCAAGTACTGCAGAACTGTGTGCATAGTACAAGATGTGTGTCAGCAAAATACAACATGGGTCTCTTCTGTGTTCCTTTGGTGACTGCTCAGTGAGCATCCATGCCCCATGGATCCAAGGACACTGTGGGAAGAAGCCAGGCTGGATCCTGCTGTGCAGGGACTGGGTCACCTGAGAGACAGATGCTCAGAGGAATAAAAGCATCAGTAGGAGCAAGAAATAGCTGCTTCAGGTGCACCGACATTGCTTTCTGGAACAAAATCCATGTCACACACAGTAGGTCTCATACAAGCCTCCTCAAGCACAACTACAAATTGAATATCTCTAGCCTGAAAATCTGAGAAAGAAAAATAAACACTCCAACATCTGAAAAAGAATTTCTTTACACTAGGGATTAAACGCAGGGACTTTGTAGTGGGTTACTTTCCCAGCATTTTTTATTTTGAGGAAAAGTCTTGCTAGGTCACCCAGGCAGGACTGGCAGTTGTAACACTCCTGCCTCAGAGCCAGGATTATAGGCCTCTGCTACCACTCATGGCTTCGAATGTCTTGAGCTCCAACATAATACCACGGCAGAAAATTCCGTGCCACTACTATTTATTCTGTGCACAAAATTATTAAAACGATTGCACACAACTATCTTTGGGTCATGTGTGTAATCTGTATATGGAGAAAAAGTAAATATCTTATTTAGACTTGGATCCCTTGCCCCAAACAGTTCGTTATGTATGCACACCCATTCCAGTGTGCACACACTTTGACTGCTCAGAGGGACGCTGTGAGGACGCAGCTCATAAGAGAATGACAAGGGAAGGGGAGAGCGACTCTGGCACTGTGTTTACTAATACAGTGCCTCGAATTGAGTGAGAATTGCCTGCTGTAGCAGATTAGTAAGCACTGGGTGTGTCTGCGGATGACTGACATGGAGGCCAGCGAACCAAAGGAAGACCTGCCCAGGATGTGGGAGGCACCAACCAATAGGCTTGCAGTCTGGAAGAACCTTAAAGGAAAGAGCAAGCTGCCCTTGTGAAGGAGCTCCGGTTTTCACCATTTTCTGGAGAACAGTCTCATGTCTCTGGCCTTCAGCATGGCCTCTTCAGCCTTCCCATGTGGACTCCCTGGTTTTCTAACAGACTCACCCTGGCAATCACAGGAGGTGGCCATGTCCTTGACCTTTGACTCCTATAGCATCTTCTGGCTGTCCAGCGCGTGATCGGCCACTGTGCGTGCCTCAGCCTGTGGCCCTGCACGTGGCCTCTGACTCCTCTGCTTCCAATCATACTTCATAAGTCCCTTGTGCAACCGTGCACGTGCTTGCATGCTGATTCTGGTCCTCTACCGGATCCCAACACAGTGCCCTCTGCCTGCTGTGCCTAATGGAACGCTCAGGCGGTGATCCTGGGTCCGCAGCTCAGCAGGTGCCCACACTGGGAATGGACTCAGATCCCAGGGTCTCACCAGTTTCCCATTATTTATGAAGCAAACCCTTTTGCACTGAAGCAGTATTACCAACGGGTCTCAGTTCGGTCTGCAAACTTGTTTTTCCCATTTAAAACATATTATGACTATTTCAACTACATCTCAGAGCAATCTAAAAGCGATCTCAGTGAAGAATTGCAGGTCATGGAATGCAGTTCCCTCCCATAACGAGGGACAACAGGTGGCCGCTCTGCGTCCTGCCTTCCGCGCCGCATTACGCAAGGGGGAAGGAATCCTCACGGGAAGTAGAAGTGTGCAGCAGGAGCCGGGAGAATCCTTGTGGCCGTTGTCTCGCAGTGCTTGTGAGGCATGTCCGTGTCACCTCACCACTTTTATAGTCCACATACAGGCTCCAGGAGTAACACGGATAGCCTGAAACCCAGCACTTAGAGCTGAGAACCGCAGTAGCTTGCAGTGGTTACATGCATGTGTGTGTGTGCGCGCGTGCATGAGTGTGGTGTTCACTTAGCTGTGCTTTAGATGGGCCCCAGAGTGAGTCCCCTCTGCCCACCAAGGCCTGTCCTAATTTTCCCGTTTTTATCAAAAGACAAAATGTGCATGACATCCCCATTAAACGCACACACACACCCACCCACCCACCCACACACACACACACACACACACACAGAGGCTCACATTCCAGCTGATGTAATGCATTGGTTTTGTTTGACTTTCACGTTACACAAGCGCATCAAAATACAGGAAGCAACCGCGCACTGAGGTTTGAGAGGACCAGCCTAAGCCTCAGACTGGCACTTAATCCCTGCTGGGAAGTGTTCAGGGGTGGGAACATCTCGGAGGCCACTGGATAAGTCCACTCGTGGTTCAGTGGCTGATAGGCCTGCCATCATCCTCCGCGTGGCCATCACTGAACAGGACTCAGCGAGCTCAGTGTGAGCCAGGCTCTGCGGGTGGAGACCCAGTGCAAAGCCTCTCACTCGGTGCCCAGAGCAGCTAGCATGTGCCCTGGGGCCTCCACAACCGCGAGCTAAATAAGCCTTTTTCTTCACCCAGTCTAGGGTGTTCCGGGAGAGCAATGGGAACTGCACTAAGGTCGCTATGCCTTGCTCTGTAGTTTTTACTTATGTCCTTCGGTATTTTTCCATGTTGACACCCCGCAGAGCAGCCTGGTGCGGAGCATGCCTGCTATGGTTTGCACCTAGCTGTCCCCCGAAGCCTCCCGCAGTCACGGGGCGGCTTCTAGAGTTTGTGATTAACTCAGGATCGAATGCTGGGATTATGGATGTGAGCGTTACACCCGCTCTGGGGCAGATAGCCTGAACGCACTATGTGGAGGGGGCGGGGCATGCGAAGGGGGAGGGGCTTGCTAGCTGCCGCTGCCACCGCCCCTCCCTTTGCTCTTTGCTGTTTTCCACCGCCCTAAACAGCTGTCCTCTGCCTTGTGCCGCCCTGCCTTGGAGGCAGCCAGGTATTAACTGAAACGTCCACTAACTGTGAGCTAAGTAAACCGTTCCTTAATTTGAGGTGTTAGGTATTTTGTCTCAGCAATAAGAGAAAAGTAATTGAGAGAGTGCTACAATTAATGTATCTGCTATTCTTTTGACTATCACATTTAGACTGTTTTTTTTTTTTATCATTAAAAACACTGACTTAAAATACATACATGACCAAGTTGTCTTGTGCAAAATCCAAAGGGCTTGTCTCTTCACATCCACCCAGAGGTAAAAAGTCCCTGCTGCAGTTTGCCTGGACACTTACAGCTTAAAGAGACTATCAGGTGTTTCTGGGCAGCCCCTCTTCCAGCTCATGCTCACAGCCAGTCACGTACCTCCCTGCTCCCTACACATAAAGGCGCCATCACTTACACAGCCATGACATGTCCTGCACACCCATCCCTTGCACAACCCCACCATCCCCTGCACACTCACCACCACCCCAGCACACACTCACCACCCCTGCACACTCACCACACCCCTGAACACACCCACTACCATCCCCTGCACAATCACCGCCACCCTGCACACACCTGCCACCATCCCCTGCACACCCACAACCACCTCCTGCACACACCTGTCTTCATGCCCTGCACACACTCAACACTATCCCTTGCACACACTCACCACCACCCCAGCACACACTCACCGCCATCCCCTGCACACACCCACCTCCATCGCCTGCATACCCACCACTGTCCCCTACACCCATCCCACCGCTGTCCCCTGCAGCCCACTTAGCAATTTCAGGAGGCGGAATGCTCACCCTCTCCCCACTCTCATGCCTAGTGGGGTGATTATCAGGCGTGGCACCTTGGGAGAGAGGCCTGAGTCGGAACAGTGGCACAGGCTCCTGTGCTCAGGCCAGAGGTGGGAGCTCACCCTCCCTCTCCACAGGCAGCGGATTCGCTGCAGGCCTCGCTCTGGCGGTGGGAGCCCCGGGAGCCGTGAATCAGCGCCACTCCGGGCTCGCCCCATTCTCGCTCCCCATCGGGGCAGTCTCAAGGGACCGATACATTGCTCCTGCCCTCCCTCCTCTTTCCTTCTTTTTCTTTCTTATCTGAAGGACTAGGTAGACCCTCCCTGGCTTCCTTCTGGGCTGCCCTGCGCTCCTATAAACGAGTGGCACTGCTCCTGCTTCCCTGTAGCTCGTCACCACGGTTTCGGAGTCTGGTCGCTTTTCCTTCTCAAACGTTGCTTGCTGTCCTGGTGATTTACAGCGGTGTTTACTTGGAGACTAAATTCTGCCCGGATGATCTTTACTGCAGCTTCCTGTGGAAATACTGCGTGGTAATTTTTTCTTTACACCTTGTACTTTCCTTTTTAGATCTTAAAATATTCACTTCCCATAAACCATACCTTGTCAAAGATTCAATTACTTATAATCCACATGTATAGTTGTAAGCCACTTAGGATTTAATTTTTTGTATACTGCAATACAGAGATCTAACTTAACTTGCTTCCCTGTGGAAGCCCAATTTTCTTGGTAGGAGCCACGAGGCCTGGGCTTGTGAGCAGACTCAGCCTGAGGTCTTTCTTCCCCTGGGGTCAGGGAGGCTACAGCTCAGGACTGGCACAGTGTTCCCGTACTCTGTGGGGCTCCTCCTGTCCTCTCTGTCCCGGAATCTGGGGCTTTTAGCTCAGGCTCACCTCACGCCCCAAGCTGGCTGCTGAGGTGCCGAACCACACATCACACTTCTCCCATATGCTCATGTGGTTGGTTGTATGCATAGTTGGGGCATCATGTCCCATAAATGTGATTATAAGATACCCACCATTTCCCAAGGACGGTTTATTGTTTTAAATCAATCGCCCTTGTTTCGCTGTCTTTTCTTTACCACACCCCAGTTCCCCACCCCTACACACTTGCACAGAGCAAGTGTCACACTTGGGTACTGCCTTCTAAACATCCAGTCTCAAATCCCATGAGAACAGGGTGAGCAAAAACTCAGAGATTTTAATTTTCTTCGTTCAACGCTCAGCAAAGATGAGACGCCCGGCGGCCTGGCCAAGCCAGCCCTCCTAGAGCGAGGCCCTTGCGGTTAAGCCCAGCAGAGCTGCCCAAGAATGTGCACGGCCTTTTCTGCTCTGCCATTCTATCCTTGGTAAACGTGTGTCCTAATTCGATGTTTTCGGATGACAAGCAGTGCTAGGATAAAGAAGAAATCCGTGGGCTGCACCGCCAGGGTGGGGCTTTAGCTGCCCTGTGGGCCCAGCAGTCAGATGTGGGATAGAGAGCGATGCCATTTTAATCATGGGCAGCACAGCCCGGACGTGTCTGCAGAGGACCTCATGAGGTCTCGAGGCGTCCTCTCACTGACCTTCCAACCCTGGACAGCATCCGTCCTTTCTCGTTGCTCAGCTTGATATCCGTTGGTTGGCCTTTGCCTTTATCCACATGCTGTGTTTCTAAAATCCCACCCTGACGCCCTCTCTGGAGCGCCCCAGTGTCTCTCAGCGCCAAGTTTAACCCTCTGGCGTCTGTTGTTTCTGCGGAGTGGTTTCATGGCTTTGCAGTTTCTGTTGCGTTTTACAGTTCTTATTATTAACTCACTGAGTAAAGAAGCTGCCTTCTGGGGAGCCCTGCGCATGCCCGGCTGCTTTGTGTGCTGGTCTGCCTGGGTGCTCCAAAGCTCACCTGCTACTAAGTTTTTGGTGGCATCTTGAACTGGAGTGGATCTGCCAGCTTTTCTGCTGATGGACTGGGCACCTCACACTCTCCACTGAGAGGGGAGAGGTTCGGCCTGCTCAGTTTCCGCCTATGCTCAGCCGGTGCCCCGGCAGAAGCGCTGTGGCAGAACAAGGCAGTGAGGGAGGGCAGCAGCACACAGCCAACGACGCAGCCGCAGAGCAAGGGGCTCGGGGAAAAGGCAGAGCGCCACAGCCACAGTTCCGTGACCCACTGAGCCACTTGTAGGGGCGGCTTCCCTAAGCTGCTGGGTGTTTCTGCTCAGAGCAAGTGGACAGATCAGGATTCAGGATAACATGTAGGTTACCCTGCAAGATTTAATCTGCAAGGCAGCGCACAGGCTCGCTTCCTCTCGTGGGCTCCTCTTTCCTAACCAGGCATAATAATACTTGTAATGGTCACATCTGGATGGCGTCCTCAAACTTCATGCACTCCAAGGCGGGGTCTTGGGAAGGCAAATGGATGGGGCCACTGCTGAGCAGAGGAACCACTCAGGCTGGTGAGCAAGGGTCCACCTCCCGCCTCCTGCTCTTGCTGCCTGTGCGGCCTTTCTGCCCCAGGTGAGCGGCCGCCTTCCACCCCACCCCCTGCCTTGCTGTCCCGCTCAGCAGCCTGGCCGTGGCCTGGAATGTAGCCAAGCAAGCTCCCTTGCTTAGTCCTGGGTGTCCAAGTCCTGTGTGCCAGCAATGAGAAGACTGGGGTGAGGATGTCACGGCTTCTTGTCCCAGGGGACCATCTTTCGGGCTCTCGGCAGCCTCAGCTCACGTGCGTAGGTGTGAAGATACACCCCAGGGCACCCGTGGCTCAGCACGCAGGCGCTTGCCACCCCTGCATATTTTTAGCTTTCCACAGATGTGAATCTTGCGGGTTGGTAATGTGCATATAGATGTCTCCCTGCTCATGGCTCAGAAAGGTTGCTCCACCCAGGAATTCTCCTCCAGTCGATATTACTATTTCGTCTTGCAGAAACACGAGTCTGCTTTTTGTTCCCGAACATCGAATACATAGAAGAGCACGCACGCTTCTGTATGCTGCTTCTTGGATTCTTCCTAATGTTGGAGCGTCCGCTAGGTCTTGCACCCCAAAGACAGTCCCCTCCTTTCGCCATCGGAAAGCCCATCTGCTGAGTAGTCAGTGCCCTCTGGTCCTGATGGGAACGAGGGCAGGTTTCACTTTGGGGATGTTATAGGTAAAGCGCGCTTCGGGAGCCAGGAGAATGCATCCCTCTCCCCCCAGGCAGCCAGGGGAGGTGTCCCTGTTACGGCCTCTGGTTGGGAGAGCTGTGGCTTTCCAGCCGTCCCCCTGCTGGCTTCTGGAATCTGAGCTGTTCTCTCAGTAACATCTTCTTGAAACTCCTTCAATTCAAAGATATCAAAATGGGGATTTAAATTCTTTTACAGAATAATCAATAAGCTACGTAAAACTTCAGAAGTATTGTGACACAGGGACCACGGTGCTACTTTTATGTCCTGACTCCAGTTATGTTATACCATTGTAGGCCTTGGCTTGTGAAAAGCATTTATCTGTCGGGCACAACCCTCCTCCCGCTCTCCTGCTGGCCAAGGGAAGACGCCCTTTCAGGCTGCTCTGTTTTCTTCCCGTATCAGTCTTCCCTGTGTCCTAGAGAAGAAAGTTTCCCTCCTTTCTGCTGAGAGCCCTGCAAAGTCTTGGTTACATGCGTGGAATTATGGGCAAGGCAGGGCTCTTCTGCCACACCAGCGAATGCTGTGTTTGGTGCTCCAGGCCTCCTGCATGCCGTAAGCGCATAGCTGGTGCTCCCTGCGTATGTAGGGGGATACAGTGAAGGTGCAGCGGCTTCTGCCCTTCCAAGACTACCAAAACTTCTCCACAATTCACAAAGCTACACGACGGATATATTCTTAATTCACAGCTGTCTTTTCCCCCAGAAATGATCTTCTGCATAACTAGACACAGACCTGAGACAAGAAAACTTCTGCCTACACTGTAATGTTTTAAGAATGCCCACGTGAAGGGCTGAGGAGATAGCTCAGCGGCACAAGCACTTGCCTGGCAAGGACAAGGTCCCGAGTTTAATCCCTGGTATAGAAAAGAAAAAGCCCGCATGAATACTTCTTATAAAAACTCAACGTGGGCATGGTGCCGCATGGCAGCCTCCATGTGGGAGTGCGGAGGCTCTTTCTCTGCTTCTCTGTGATTCAGATGTTTTATGAAATATAAACAGAACCCCAGCAAGCACAGTGACTCTGAATTATGGGTGGCTTCCTTTCCGCACTCAAGAAGTATTGTCACCTGCTGAATCGTGATCACACAAGTGAATCACCCACCGATACTTGGAAATGCCTACTGATCCATCCAAGAGGACCACATGGCTCTAGGCCTCTGCTTCCAAGGAACCGGCGCCTGCCACCATACCTTGTCTTTCTCTAAGCATCACCAGTGTCACCTGAAGAAACAAGAACGTGATTACTGTAGAGAGACTAAGGGCTTGGTGGAATCTGCACCTACAGTGTCCTCTTCCTTCAGGAGAATCCGCGCTGCTGGAGACCACTGGGGAAACGTTCCAGCCCTTGGCGTTCCTGACTGGCAAGGAGGTGGACGCGGGGATTGGAATCCTCCTGTGTCCTCACAGGGGCCATGCACAGGCGCGTGTCCGGCAGTCTGCATCCTGCAAGCATAGCATGGAGCCCAGTGACCTCATCGGCCTTTACTTATGGTCCTCACTTTGGCCCGAGCAGGACACAGCAGCACACAGGCAAGCTCTAGCTAGTGTAAAAATCACCTCCTGATGCCTTCCTCACACTGGGGTGCCCGGCATCCTGGCTGCCTGGCCTTTTCCCTCTTCCCAGTACATCTCCTTGACCTCAGATGGGACTGTGTCCTCATTAACGCAGGAAGCTAAGCTGAAGTGTAGCCTGGCCTGGCCTTTCTGGAGCCTAATCAGAGCCCTTACCTCAGCTGACAGGCAGGGCAAATCATCTACCACACAGGACGTTTCTGAGCAGGCGCAGAGAGCTCAAGGAGTGCACTCAGGTCAGGTGTCCCCCCAAGCATTGAGGTTGCTTCCCCTCGTCACTGTTGGGCTGACCGGGAGTTGCAGCTCCGTGGGCTAACCCCTCATAGACCTGCGGAAGGCACCACATGTCACTAACCCAGAAAGTGATCCAACTCCAAAGAGTGAAGTGCAAGCTGCCCGGAAGACACATCGCCCTTGACCTGCCATCCTACACAGGAAATTAGAAGTGGGGCCACCGCGGGTTCCGAACCCCTATTTGTCACTTTGTCATTCTGTTCCCATCCTTGATGAGCAGCAAGTTCTGACACCAAATCAACGAGAAGGCCACTCTTCTGGGGTCCTTGTGATCCTTACCTCTCTCAGCAGTCTTTGTGAAGGAAAAGGCAGGAAGTAGACTTGAGAGATACTTTGGCCAATGTCGTTTCACTGTGGAATTGTTACAGACCAGCAAGGTTTTGGTCTCTTCACAGGAGCTGACGGAAGTGGAAGGGCTCTGCTCACAGGCTACGCCACGCATGTGCTCCCTGTGGGAGGTGACTCCAGGTGGCTGTGGCACCTCTGGGCAGGGAGGGGCCCTGTTACCTCAACATCTCCATTGGAGGTGCGAACATTGCACGCTTAGGTCTGGACCGCTCCTGCTCTGGCTCACAGCCTCCCTTAAGAGTCTCCTCCTGGCGGGTGCAGGGCACAGATGGGCTTCGTGGGCCTCCTGTCCTCAGGGAGAAGGTGGCTCTGCGCTGATGCTGCTGTTTGCTGGGGCCTCTGTAATCAGTTTGTGCTTCAGGCTCTCTGAGTAGAGAAGAAGTGAACTCAGCTCCAGCCCTACAAAACAGGGGCAACGTGGCACCATGTTGGTCAGCTTTCATCCCTGGGACATAATATCCAAGCTCAAAGGAGGGAAGATTTGGGTTCAAGGCTTCAGAGGACTTATCCTCAGTGAGCTGGCTGCCCTGCTCGGGACCGGAGCCAGGCAGAAGCACGACGGACGGAGAAGGGCTTGGGGGAGGGAAGCCATTCCCATCACAGCCGGGCAGCGGCATGTGGGAAGGAGCCAGAGGAAGAAGTCCAAGTGTCGCCCCTGGCCGTGCCGCCAGCCTTTCTTTCTCTTCATGCAGGTTCTGGCTCCCAGGAATCCCATCAAGGTGATGCCCGCACCAATGGGCTGTGCTGCTGACAGGCCTGGAGCTGAGGTGCCGGCAGCCGAGCCTGTAACTGTTGCTTTTTTATGGAACATTGTTGAGGATGCTCTGGAGAAGCAGCCGCAATGGAGCGTGGCGCTATGCGCAGGATTCCAGCCTTCCCCAGCTGTGTGTGGCCATCATCAGGGCTGTGCAGGGGTCCTGGGCTCCTGACCAGTGAGGGCGCGATGGCTCGGCCAGGCTTGACCACCTGGATCCTGGGACAGGCATCAGAGGCGACCTTGGGACCTGCAGGCTGCTGTCCACCTTCCCAATTAGGTGTGGGTCATGTGACATGTTTTGCACGTGGGTGCAGGCAGCGCCAGGCCCTTGACTGGCAGGCTCTGAGGTTGTCCTGCACCCTGCAGCCCTGAAGCCCTGAGCCCACCAGCTAAAGGACACCCCAAGCCAAAGAGGCGCTTGGAAATAACTGCTCCAGGCAGGAAAAGGGACAACGGTGTTAGCGTGTGGAGAACAGCCAGAGCAAAGGACATCTGGAGTGCGCTAACAGGGGCACAGATAAAGGAAGTAAAGAACGCGCCATCGAGGACGGGTTCTGCCCCAGGGTCAGCTGCTTCTCCCAGCTCTGGCTGGCACCCGGCTGGCAAAGGAAGAGGAAGGCAGGCAGCCATGCCGCTGAGGAGCAGAGCTTGGGGAAGTAACAGAGGGGCCAGGAAGAGTTGGGCAGAAGAAGGAAACTGTCTTGGGCTTCAAATAAAAAGATTTTCAAAGAAATAGATAGCTCCAGGGGAGAATGTGGAGGCAAGGCACGGCCACGCTGCGACGTGAGCACGCTGCGACGTGAGCACGCTGTGTCTCCTGCCGAAGTCCCTTAGCCTCTCACCCTCAGTGCGAGCGATCGGTACGGTGCGATCTCAGAGAGAGTGCAGCGGGTTGGACAGCAGGGCTTCTAGCAACGCCACAGACAACGCTGTGTCTCCAGGTCCCGTGATGCTGCCCCACCGCACAGGCACTGGGTGTTGGACGAGAGTTCTGGGGTACAGGGAGAAGGTGGATGCACCCTGTATGTAAAGGGTGGCTGGCTCCTTGGCGCTGCAGCATAGGCTGGGCTTGAGGCACCCCTTGGGGACGCGCCCCGCCCGCACCACACCCCTGGGCTAAGAGTAAGTCAATTTTATGAAGGCAGATTCTGGAGGGCGCTCTGCATGCTGGGACTTGACCTCTCCCGAAGCAGCTCGGAGCTGCGAGCTCGTCCCTGAAGAACTATGAGGGAGGCTGTCGGAGGGCGAGGGACCACGTGGCGGGAGCACCCCTTTAGCACAGCCGCCCTCGTCCCCGCCAAGCAAAGCAGGCCTAGCCAAACAGTTGCACGAAGCCATGCACCTCACGGTGGCCGCCTCTGCAGCCGAAGTAACAGATGCCGTGCTTGGGACGGGACCTGTTCTTCATCCAAGAAAACTGAGTGTGGAGACCTGAAGCAACTCATTCAGAATTACCCATGGCTTGATCCCTGGTCACATCCATCAAGCTGTTCCCCCGCACCCCCCCCCCCCCGTCCTTAAGTTAGGGTCACACTAAAAATAAAATAGCTCCTCTGGCTAAGGGTGATGTTCTTATCAAATCAACACGCGAAATTAATCCTACTTTCACACAACGTACGACAGTGAGAAAATAGGGCATAAAATAGGTTCGAATCACTTGTAAAAGTAAGACTGAGAATAAATATAGAAAGACGCCAGCAAAATAAAAGAGGTCACAGCCCAAGCCTTCTCTTCTCTGCCCAGAAATGGTGCGAACCAGTCAAGGCCTGTCAGAAGCGACTCGGTCAGAAGCGCGGACGGCAGTGAGGCTCGCAGCAGCCCCGCAGACGCCGGATCGAGCAGAAAAGGCAACATCCATGAGGAAGCAAAGCTGTGAGCTGCGGCTGCTCTGCTTCCACACTCTGCAGCCCGGGCTTCTCCCGCTGGCCGCCCAGGGAAAGTCGCCTCCAGGATGCGCAGGAAGCAGGCGGCATCAGCAAAGGGCTCAACCTCTGCCTGACACGGTCTGGGGCCACCAGGGACCCACGCAAGGCGCTCACCTCTGCGTGGTGAACTCAAAGCTGGGTCAGTGGGACACACAGGGGACATGGCCCAAAACCACGGCCAAAGGAGGAACGGCCCTCAGCCACTTGGGTCAGGAGCTGCTGGGGAGGGGTGTCACACAGCTACCCACACACCTGAGGGAGAAGAGGTCAGGCCGGAGAGCTGCTTGGGGGTGTTCGGGAGGTCGCTGGAAAGCAGGGGGAGCTTTAGATCACACACAGGCCCAAGGTAAGCTGCAGTCAGGAACAAGCAGTAGCCCTATGTCTGCATCTCAGAGTATGATTCCTGGGCTCCCAGGAGTCCTAGAGAAGAGGCAGTGAGGCGTACAGGGCGCCCGAGGGAGCCCCTCCCTGACCCCTTCCTCTCCTCTCCTCCTCCCCTTCTTCCTCTCCTCTCCTCCCTCCTGCTCTCCTCTCCCCCTGACTTGGTCTCAAGGCCTCAAGCTCTCTCTTCCCAATCAAGGAAATGTCCCTGGCACCCTGGCCCAGGACAGGGCCTCACTCTGGAAAATCATTTGTGAGAAGTCAGTCACTCAACAAGCCAACCACCGCAGCCTTCAGCAACGGTAGCAGAATCCTGAAAGACCCGCTGAAGATGGGAAAATATGATCTCCAATTTCTCTGTGCTGTAATAAATCAAATATTTTTCAAAAAAGCCAGTGAAAGCAGAACACACGAAATGTATAGGAAAGCAGGGCTAAGAGGGAATTCACAGCTGTAAACACGTAAAGAAGGTCTCACATTAAGAATTGGTCCTGCAAAGGACTAGCAACGAAGAAGCATGCTGACCCAAATCCAGCAGGAGGAAGAAAACCGGTGGTAGGGCGGAGGAAGATAGTGTACAGAATGGCTCACCGGGAGAGAAGTCGGCCAAACCCGGTTAGGACTCTGCGACCATCGGCGGAATTGGTAAGCGCCGAGAATGGCAATGAAAACGCGAGGAGACAAATTCCAGCACCAGCAAGGGAAGTGGAAGCTGTCCTCGAGACAACTCTGCGCACAGCTGTCCTCGAGACAACTCTGCGGCCTGCGTGGACTCAGAAAGAAACAGGAAAATCTCAGAAGCCCTCTGAGAATAAAGGCACTGAATCCGTAATCAAAACCTTCCTAACAAAAGCAGTACAGGACCCGAAACCCTCCCTGCAGCAGGTCATCAAGCCTTTGTAGAGTACTTACCGCAAACCCAGCCCGGCGCCTCTGCGACCCTTCCCATGCCGGTGGAGGCGGCCAGCTGTACCCCAGGACCACGGCCGTCAGAACCCACAGGCACACTGTAGGAGAGTATCCTTAACTGATACGGATGCAGAAGTCTTCAGCAGGGCAGAAACAGTCGGAATGCGACAGCACACTAAAGGGCTCTACGTCATGATGGAGTGCAATCTGTCCCGGGAACGCAAGGCTGACCCAACTTAACATAATCAGTGCGAAAGGGACATCAAAAGAACCAAGAGGCGGGACGGGCACCTCCCAACTCTCTGCAGCACACGTAGCCTTACCTTCCATAAACAGGTGAGAGAGAGAGAGAGAGAGAGAGAGAGAGAGAGAGAGAGAGAGAGAGAGAGAGAAACA
>PVJA010006012.1:0-27500 GCA_004027025.1 Myocastor coypus
AGAGAGAGAGAGAGAGAGAGAGAGAGAGAGAGAGAGAGAGAGAGAGAACTGTCTTCTCATTCAGATACTTCTCTTTGCTCTCGGTTTCCTCTTCATAAAAAAACATAAACTTGAGTTAAACATTGTGTGAGAAAAGAGTTTCTGTTCTGATGTCTACAACGGATTTCACACACCGATCTTTATGCTGATGAAAACGTTAAATAAAGCATCATAAACCCCTGGCACATGCCACACCTGTTACATTATGCTGCTAAAATCGGTAAAGATTTAAAAGTAGATTCCAGGTAAGGTAGCCAAGTGACCCTAGGAAAACCATGCTCAGATATAGTGAATGTTTTATGGTGATGTGGGTTTTTTTTCTTTTGTCAAAATAAATCAGCCCTATAGAAGATTATCGTGCTAGCAAATTGTGGAAAAATAACAAAGAAATATCGGCCACAATTTGCCACTTATGGCATCATTGTGAAAGTCCAGTACATTTGGAATTATATTTGTGGCCTGGGCCCTGAGATATTCTCACACGCCGTGTGGCATAATCTGGATTGCTTTCCTGTCGCCAATAACTACAAGGCTTTCACTGTGTAAGCAGTACTGAATTTCAAAGATTATCATACCGTCATCCTACAAAATGCCAAGCTGTGGGAGAATTGAACTCAGGATTTTGTACTGAGCTACCTTTCCAGCACCTTAGGGTTTGCATTTTGCTGTTGTTGTTGTTGTTGGGTAGGGTGTTCATATGTCACTCCCACAGTTTGGGTGCAAACATGAGATTGCCCTGTCTCAGCTTCCTGGAGTGCTATGAAGACAGTTGTATAGCACCATGCTGGACAATTTCAAATATTCTCCTGTGAGATAAGCCTGTGTGATTCGAAACGATTGCTCATTCTCCCTGAAAAGGTCAGAAATAATACATATTTATAGTAACTCTCCTGAGCATCATACACTCTAAAGACTCCAAGAGAGAGAGAGACAGAGACTGTTAGTGAATAATTAGTATTGATAGCTATCAGGCAAGAAAATTGCTGGGTCTAGGAACGCTGAAAAAATATTGATTTTTTGCCGTAATAGCCCATCAACTTCCATTGAACGCTGCTTTGTTGCAATACACTGTTTGGAGAAACGTACAAACAACACATTACCTTTCTTTTTACTCTTGCTTCTGTGATTACAAACTTAACACACATTCACACGCACACGAATGCACAAAACCATACAAAAGTCAACTTTATATTCATTTTTTTATGTCTGCAAAATGATTTAATAAAGTATGAGCCCAGTAATTATGACTTGCTTGTTGATCTTGTAGGTGATTACAGAAATAAATTTCTTCTAGTGTATAGAATAAATTTTCCATTGGAGCAAACCGGTGATCCCAGCCCTCGGGAGGCTGAGGCCGGAAGGCTGCAGGTCCAATCCCAGCCTGTGCAATTCATCAACCAACAATGTCGTGCCTCAAAATAAACGTACACTGAAGACTCTGGGATTACGTCTGAGTGTCAACGCTATGGGTCCAATCCCCACAACCAAAAGCAAAGAAGAATTCACTAGCGTCTGCCTCCGACGAAGAGAGTTAATAACAATCCGGAAAACAACATTTTTAAATTTCATAAATGAAAATATTCAAAGGTATGCTGGACCACAGAAATAACTGTAAAGATCACAGGTGATTTGTTATCCTCGGGGCACCGGTAGCGTAGAGTGAATCGGTTAATGGTTCTGATAAAAATGGTTTTTGAGCCGGGCGTGGTGGCTCATGCCTGTAATCCCAGCACTCGGGAGGCTGAGGCAGGAGGATTGGTGCGAGTTCGAGACCAGCCTGGGCTACAACAGTGAGCTCAAGGCCAGCCTCAACTGCATAGCGAGACCCTGTCTCAAAAAGACAAAAAAAAAAAAAATGGTTTTTGAATCGTAAAGGTAGAGAGAGCTCTTTGATTTGTAGGCAGGGTATTACTAGTCGTATTTTAAGACAGGTTATTTCAGGACTGGGGAGAGAGCCCGGTGGCATCAGCGCCTGTCTGGCAAGTGCTCCGGCTGAGTTCAATTTGTGATACTGCAAAAATAAAAGTAAAATTTAAACGAATATGGTTTCACGGGCAAAATATATATATACCTATCTTTTAATACAAGAGCACAGGTTCAGCAGATTCATGGCCATGACTGATTTTGACTAATCTGGAAAGAGCATTGCGTCAGAAGTCCTGGGGCCGAGGTCCACAGAGCACCCCTCTGCTTTCCTACTGATAATCCCGGTATCCCTGACTCATTCTGGAAGTGCGACTAGGTTAAGGAGCCTCGTTTTCCTTCTCAGTAGAAAAGGGATCGCTTTTTACAAGGGACTGGGTTTTGTGTCACACCACCGGTGGTTACCCTGCCTTGTGCTTTACGCTTTGCCTGAGAAATAAAACGTCCAGTCGGGAGCGTTGGGTCCCGGAGAAATCCTGGCGTGACTCTGTGCACGTCAGCCCGGCTGCCCCAGGGCTTTCTGCAGGGGAGCACAGAGGCCCCCATGCATCAGCCACCTCTGGGGAGCTCCCCCGGGGAGCTGCCGGCTAGCGATGGATTGTGAACTAACCGTTGTGGGTCTGTAGGAAGGTATTTAGTGCTGGGGAATCATTCTACAAACAGTTTGCACCATTTCTGAAAGCTTGCGATGTCAGCAGTGTGTTTTTCTTTCATGTGAATATATGTAGAGATAAATAGATTAATACATAGGTACATAGATAGATGATAGATAGATAGACAGACAGACAGACAGACAGACAGACAGATAGATAGTTAGATAGATAGATAGACAGATATATATTATAGATTATAGGATCAAATACAGGGCCCTGTGCTTGCAAAAACTCTACTATTGGGCTATATTTTCATCCGGTCTTCAGTATCATAAAGCAAAACATGTTACAAGTAAAAAAAGAAAAAAAATAGTAAAACAGTATATTTAGTTGGCTCAGAAGGCCACAAGTCAAATTTTTGGACACTTGATTTTAGATTGCATTGACCTTTTGGAACTTATTGAGTTTATTGTTATGTACTTGATTCTTTCATGAGCTGGATCAAGTCCTTAAAAGCATATCCCACATCCTGACGGATCCTCGAGTGTGAGGCCATGGAGCCAGGTGAAAGAATGTGTCTCAGTCAGTAAGATAAGTGGTGTTCTGACGTACCCGTTAGGACAAATAGCAAGGAATATGGAGCCTGCTATATCGTATAAGTACAAGGTCTCAGACAGAGGGATTTAGGGCTAAGCCTGGGCAAACCCATCTGCCCCTTGGTGCGCTTAATGGGCCCTGGGTGCTCCTCAGCCTCGATGTGTTCCTGAAGTTTTGACAGGGCAAATTATATAAATTATATAAATAATTATATACAAATACACCCAATTTCAAGGCCACAGCCATGTAGGGGCATATGTACCCTCTTCCCCTCTACACCTTGTGCAATATTTGCTGTCCTGGCTATCTTCCCAGTTCATCCAGGTAGCTAAGGGTCCCTCGGTCCTGTGGACTGAAGAGATTTTCTTTTTTCTTTTATTAGTACAAAATCTGCAGGTTCTCACTGCCCAGCGCGGACTCATAGTGATTCTCCTGTTTTCAGCCTTCCCAGAGCTGGGATTATATGCGCACACTACCAGTCCCAGTCTCAATCCCCCTCTGAGGGCACCCTGGTGGGCGGGGCTGGCACAGCCTGCCAGAGATCGAACCCCGGCTCCTGAGTGCGCGTAAGCACGTGCTGTACTCCACTGAGCTATATGGCCAGCCCAGTGGAAAATATTTTTAATCCGTTAATGTCTTGGGCTTGCCAGAGCTTTGCCCCAACGCTGAATGTTTCCTCTGTGTTGAAATGTTGTCCTTTCAAGGGAACCACAAATTTCTTTGCCCGACATGACTGCCCTGTCTGTTCTTTCAGATTTCTTTACCGCTCTGTCTACACTTTCCTCGCCTGTGCCTTTCGCATCAGCAGAAGCTGGAAATCAAATGAGAAATAAGCAGTCATAGTACTAATGGTCATCTGTCCCACGTAGGAGCTGGATCCACCGATCTAGCGGAGACGCCCGGCCTCTAGGAGGGAGCACAACCTCCTCCAAAGGCAACGTAGCCTTCGTGTAGCTTGTTTTGTTCTTGCTCGGGTAACACACGGCCTTTCCGGTCCTACTTACACATGTCGGGTAAGACAGAACCCACCTACGGCATACCTGATGCGGTGCGTGCTGTGATCAGGTACCCCAGCCTACAGTTTTCCTATCAAATGTCTCCCGAGTTCACCCACTGTTTCTTCCTACCCACAGATTGGTCTTGGGCCTGTTACGAGCCGCGAGAAACCCTCTGCTCATGACTTTCAACACCTCGACCTTCTTTTTAGCAACTTTTTCTCTATTGCCCGGAGACAATACGAACGTTAATGAATGCGCAGCGAAATTGCTTGGCGCTGTCTCTGCGTCCTTTTCAAGCCTTGGGGTGAAGCTGCTTCGCGGGTGTAACAGCTAAACCCAAAGCTAGCCGTTTTCCACCGCCGAGGTTTTATTCGGGATGATGAGCTCAAAGATCTCATGCAGAGACTGGGCGTGGTGGGAAGCGCTTGTAACCCCAGCTCTTGGGAGGCTATAAAAAGGTGGGTCACGATGGAGGCGATCTAGTAATGAGACCCTGAGATGGTCTCCGGGACCCCCTGAGATGGCAACTGAGACTGGGCAAGGTGGCGTGCGCCTGTAATCCCAGCTCTTGGGAGGTTGTAACCAGGCGGATCACTACGCGTCTGATGTACTAGTGAGACCCTGAACAGCCGCCACAAGTAGAACTGTTGGATTAAATGATAATTTAACGTTCATTTTTTCGTTGTGATTTTTTTTGGGGGGGCAGTCCCTAGAAGTTTTTGTGTATCAGTTGTAGAATTTTACATTCCTAGGAACTATATATGCAAGGATACCATTGGTCTATATCTTCACGTGCACTTTTTTTTTCTGTGTGTGTGTGAGAGAGAAAGAGAGACAGAGAGACAGAGGGAGACAGAGACAGAGACAGAGAGAGGAGAGACACAGACATAAGAGAGAGTGAGAGAAACAAAGAGAGAGAGGGAGAGAAACAGGGAGTGAGTGAGAGAGAGAGAGAGAGACAGAGATAGAGATAGAGAGACAGAGAGAGAGAGAATAGTTTACCTGCACTTATACTTTTAAAGAGCCTTGTGAAGGAATTCCAATCTCTGGACCATCAAGCGAAAGTGATCCTGGCAACGTCCCCGAATCAAATACATCCTCAAGCTGTTAACCCTTTGCCGTAAGAGGTAGCATACACACCGTTGCCGGGCAAGGATACGTGAACGTCTTTAGCGGCGTCATTCTGCCCTTTATGCTCCCTGACCGTCCCTCGAGTGACAGTACCCCACCCCCAATTCCTTCCTGATTTTCGAATCAGGAGTGCCGATGTCTCCTGACCTTCTTACCCTGCCCCCCGGCCTATCCAACCTCCGACGGCTTTATTTGCTCTACTTCAATGTTCGGACCTCCACTACGATGTTAAGTCCTCCGGAAGCCTTGTCCGTTCGCTGCAGTGTCCAGACACATTTCAAAGACCCCTTAGAGTCCTATGCAAGAAAGCAGTTCCTCGGAGGGGACAGTCCAACGTTGCTGGTCCAATGCCACCGTGTCTGTCCGTGCTGGCTGCAAAAACAGGTCTGTCTCATGCAACGTGCAGAGAGATGATGATCGAAATTCCCAAGACAGGCTGGGAGTGGCTGCCCGCTGTCTTAGTTGTGAAGCTGTACACAGGGTCGCCCTGGGCACTAAGAAGCTGGAAGATCGTCCCGGAACCCAGCATAGCATCCCAGGGGAGTCCACATCAGGAACCCGAAGGATCTCAAGTGAACGTAGCTGTGACGGTAGCCTCATGGCCTTGCCTTAGCAAAAGTAAAAGTTACTAAAATGATCATGAAATAGTAATGTTTCCCATCAACTTAGTACATGGAGGCAGCCGGGACAGCGCAGCTAAAGACCCTCCATAACTGCGTCAGACAGCGTCCAGAGGGGCCGGCAGGACGGCTCAGCGGTCGAAAGCACCTGCTAAGGCAAGCTTAGGGGACTGCAGGAACTGCGGTTCTATCCCCAGCACCCCATGCTGCGCCAGCCCCACCCCCAGGGCAGACTGAGCTGGCCATAATACAGCAAAAGAAAAAAAAAATCAAGAAAGCACATCTCAAGAATGGCAGAATCACTGGCTGGAAAACAACATGACGTGAGAGCAATTCTTGGTAATGTGTCTTTGCCCGCTTTGTTACTGCACAGATTACTACATTATATCCTGCAAGCATGGCCAATTAGTGTCCATCAATTAAAAACTATCCATGTTAGTGTTACAACTGAAATGGCCCACGGACAGGGAAAACGAACGCCTGATAAAATCTTAGTACAAGCTATTGGTTGATCAGATAGACACGAAAGTTGGTATCTCCTGACCTCTGTCTGTAATATTGGATATAAGGGCAAGATTTAGTTTTTTGGTTTTTTGTTTGTTTTGTTTTCCAGGGATGGGAGGGGTTCAAACTCACGACCTGGCACTTGCCAAGCAGGCGTCTGTGGCATGGAGCTATCTCCCCAGCCCCATGATTTGATGTTTAGAGTGTATACTTAACTATAGCTTTATATCTTTTTATTTTCATATTTTAACATTATATATGCCAATATTAATAAAAGGTATTGTTTTTTAAATTATTTCAAGAGTATTCTGTCCACTGTTTTTTTGTTTTTGTTTTTCCAAGACCAAGATTTAAACTCACGACCTTGGACTTGCCAGGCAGACACTGGTGCCACGGAGCTATCTCTCTGGCCCTGTGCACTGTATTAACTGCTGTCTTTCTGGAATGATTTGAAATTTGTTTTTCTTTTATATAGATGCATTTAAAATATCTATTGAGAGAACAGATTTTAAGCCAACAATGCGTTTAGCTTGTGGTCAGTGCTGTGTTACTCTTCAAGGTAGCAGTTGAAGCCGGGTGTGGTGGCGCATGCCTGTAATCCCAGCACTTGGGAGGCTGAGGCAGGAGGATTGGTATAAATAAATAAATAAATAAATAAATAAATAAATAAAGTAGTAATTGAGACTGGGCACGGTGGCACATGCCTGTAACCCCGGCTCTTGGGAGGCTGTAACAGGGGCCTCACCATGAGTCTGATCTAGTAGTGAGACCCTGCACACCCTGTAGACCCTTTCCCCCCTGGAAAAAAACAAATAAATAAAAAATAAAATGACAAGTAGCTACTGAATTAGTAGAGAGAAATGAAGCACGCTTCTTCCCAGAAAGATAAACCCTTTGTTGTAGCACATTTTATTTAGGCATGATATGTTCTTGGCAAAGTGACTGTAGTTTCCAATTAAAAAATATCGAATTTCACATTTAGTAAAAACCTTGAGATGTTCTATAAGACTAGCTTTAAGTTTTTTTGTTTTTTTTTTCTCCACTCAATACTGAAAGAAAACAGTCGCAGGCAGGAATGTGGCTCACCGCCTTGATAAGGGCAAGGTCCTGAGTTTGATTCCTGGTACAATAAATGAATAAACGGAATTTAATATCAGACAAGGAATAAAATGATATAAATTTAAGAAATTTAATTTCTTTAAAAAAAAAAGACATCAGACAATGAAGAAAATACATCTCTGACTGAGTATATCGCCATGTCTTGCAATGCTCATTGTGGCCCCCAAAATAAGGAAATTATTGGGGGCCGGGAGATAGCTCAGGGGCACAAGTACCTGCCTGGCCAGTGTAAGGTCCTGAGTTCAATCCCCAATTCCAAATATATATATATATATATAATATTTGCATTTGTAGTCATTCCTGAATCTGAGTTAAGTACATATTTCTTTAAAAGAAGAAATATTTGTACCAGTAGTGTTTAGAAAATTTATGTCTGCATTTTGTACTTTGAACAACCATTATGAAGACAACAATAGGCATTGTACTGATTATTGTTGGTGTCCTACTAAAACCGGTTCTGAAACTGTCTAATGGCTATTTCTTTCTCGCTGAAATTAGTCAAAATTAAAAAAAAAAAAAAAAAAAAAAAAAAAAAAAAAAAAAAAAAAAAAAAAAAAAAAAAAACCAAAAAACTAAAAAGTACGTAATGATGAACTTGAATTTCAGGAATTACCAGCGTTCAAGGTGCTCATGAACACGAATGTGATTCTTTCGTCTCATTACGTACACCATAAGAGGAACTGAAAGCACCACAGAATTGTTGTACTAGTTCCTGAAACAACACACATAAAATTAGTGAGACTTTACCGACCAATCAGTGCGTGAGGAATTCTAATTGTGTCAACTTGGTTGCCCTGTACAACGATATGGACAACCTGAATTTTGTGATGGTTTGGAAGAAGCAATAAATCACATAGAGCACAGAGGATGTGTCACAGGCCAGATCTTGTGATTGAAAACCAGAATTTACAGCACACCTGGGAAAGAGCTGAGGAGAACGTGTGCATAATTCTGTGTGGACTACCTTCCCTTGTGTGTTAATATTGCTTGAACACCCATTCGGAAAGCAAAATCTGACAGCTCACAGAAAGGACTCAATACCCTATGACTAAGCTCTCTACAATTTGTAAGTTTGAAAATGTGTTGTCCTTACAAGACAATAAAAAAAAGTCAAGAACTTTGTCATGTTTTCATGTTTTTTTTTTTTAAATCTAGAATGTTCTCCTAGAGCAGTGTAGAAGGTTTGGTTCTCAGCCCATGGCGCTATTGGGAGACGGTGGGAATTTCAGGCTATGGGGTCACCAGTAAGAATTTTGGTCACTTGGGGTATGTTCTTTTGACCTAGGGGAGTGACAGTCCCAATCTAAAAGGTACATGGGCCAGGCGTGGTGGCGCATACCTGTAATCCCAGCACTTGGGAGGCTGAGGCAGGAGGATCAGTGTGCGTTCGAGACCAGCCTGGGCTACAAAAGTGAGTTCAAGGCCACCCTGAACTGCATAGCGAGACCCTGTCTCAAAGAGACCAATAAATAAATAAATAAATAAATAAATAAAACCATAAAAATAAAAAATAAAATAAAAGCTACGTGGGATGCATTCATGCTCTCTAAAACGGAAGAATGAATTTTAGAAACGACTGGAAGTTAAGAGCAGAATGTATTTATTGGAGGAAAGAAAGCTTCTGTCTGAGAGAGGCACAGAAGGGGGGCTTCAGCTGTGTCTTCTAGGGATTTCTATGGAGTAAAACCATGTGATGAGGTGCGTGTCGGGTGGGGCAAAGCTATGGTCAACCAACGAGATTCCAAGCATTGTTGTTTAGGGAAAACTGACTACATCCAGGACCAAAGAGGGAAGGGAGTCAGGTAGCAAGAGGGTATGGGTACAGAACAGGAGTTCACACAGTAGCGGCCCGGTGAGTGACGTTTCTTGGCTTCCACAAAGTGCTGGTCCGTCTCAGTCCCCGATGCTCATCTTTAGGGACAAGATCTTTCCTACAACCTTTGGTCTCTAGGTCTGGTCCACAGCGGGAGCATGTGTGTCTCTCTCCCAGGTGCGAGGTATCTTGTCTTCCACCCTCTCACTGAGGACCCAACCGTGTCTGATGTGTTATAATATTTCTATCTAATTCAGCTCTCTTCGCCACGTTGTGTGGGGGGAGGGTAACGGCACCCTATTTCTTTCTCTCCTCATTTTTCTTTTGCACTGTTCCTCCTCACCGCACTCCACCACAGCATCATTTGGTGTTCTTGACCTAAAACAAGGGAAGCAGAGGACCATGGAGTAAAACCCTCACACGTTGATGGTCTCGGGTATTCTGTGACAGTGTTAGCAACGACTGGGCGAAATAGAAGTTTAGACCGTCAGGCAGGGATAGGGCCTCAAACGAATGAATACGGAAGGAAAGATACCGTTCTGTCATGGGCCAGACCTCAAGACGAAAGAGTAAACCAATGTACCCACACAACTCCCTAGCAATGGGCACTAGCGATTGGCATTCCAATTAGGTATCGGTTTCAAAAAAGCCACCAAGGGCCACTGTCCCAGCCCCGACAGAAGTACCTGTTTTATGCTTGTATCCACTGGCTCCGTGACTTGCTTCCCCATTTAATTGTGAAGTAATCAATTTTACCTGGGCAATGGTGCTTGCAGTCCTATTGGTTGACCACAGTTTTCTGTGGTCCACCTCCCACGCATCTTGTCCATTCCCACGTGGTCCACCTGAGACTCCCCTCACCTCATGGATGGAGTCTATCAGAAGTCTCTCGAAAAGGCAGGGTCCTTGGTCAGCCACTCAGGTCCCTTGCTGTCCCTCTCTTGGACAGAAGCTTTCTTTTCCGCCCAATAAATACAGTCTGCGGTTAGCCTCTGTCTTTCCTAAAAGTCATTCTTTGGGCTGAGAGGACATACGGTCATCTCAAGTATCTTGCAGTGCTAGGAGATTCATTCTCCCAGGTCATAAAAATCTAACTGGAAGAAACATAAGATACAAAATTAACGTTCAGCATTGCAAAATAGCTAAAGCAGGATTACACCTAAAATAATGGACTTCAGGCAAAAATTGATGTCATATTCTTACAATTTGTTGAGCAAGCAAATGCATTTGGCTTTTGAGTACTACTTTGTTTTTGGTCCTAATTGGAACGTACAAATCCTAAACTAAACCCAGCACACATATTGGGAGACAAATTATTACTGCTCTCAATAAAGATGTCCATATTTTGTTTTACACCTGAAAAGGAACTTATATCCATGGTATGGCCACAAAGTACACTTTAAACAAAATGAGTATAAACAAGGTGGTAATGAAGTGTATATCCAGGTACCGTCCCCAGTTATGAATCAAAGTTTGCTTTTTCTTTATTTAAGAGGTTTTCACTATGCAGTTTGGGGTGCTTTTATTTATTTTATTTTATTTATTATTATTTTTTAATACATTTGGTACAGGGTCTAGAGAGCCTCACCATGTAGATTGGACTCACAGTGATCGTCCTGTTTTCAGCCTCCCTGGGGCTCGGATTACAGGCATGCGCTACCAACCTGGGTTTCTATCACCGGGTCAGCACGCACCAGAAGAGGAGCCATGTCACGCCGGGCATTGAACCCTGGTCTCTGCATCTGACTCGGGGGGCACTTTAGTGCTCTGAGCCATCAGCCCAGGCACAGGGTGGCCTCAACCTCGCTGTGTACCCCAGGCAGGCCTCTTACGTATGGCAGTTCTTTTCTGTCAGTCTGCAAAATGCTGGCGTTACAGGGGCGCACCTCGACACCGGGCTCAAAGTTGCAAAATTTTCTGGTTCTGCTACTGTTTCTTTCTGTCCAGTGTGAAGTTAGCTATCATGATAAGCTTGATCTCTTGAAATGGTTGTAGGGACCTAAATGACACAGAAATATTAGAGGCCGTCGGACAGGGCTGGGCCCTCCAGGAGATAGGGAACACAAGCCGCCTTGCCTCTCAGATGCTGTGACACAGGGATGCTACCGCTGTGGGCCAGACCTAGAGACCAAAGATCTAACAAACGCTCACTTCCCTCGAGGTGACTGTCTGGGATTGAGATTAAGCCTGACCTTGAGGAAGCCAGTAAGCGTGCCTAATCCAACCGCTACTGGCTAAAGTCCTGTTTTATATTCATGCGCTCTTGCTATGTGACGCGGTTCCCCATGATTAAGTCCTGGATTTAATCAATTTTCCCTGAGCTGTGGTTCCTGTCCCCTTATAGGGTGACCATAGCTTGTGCCTTCCCCAGGCCCACCTAATCGAGTTTCCACGTTCTCCATCTTCGTACTACCTCACTACACGCTTTTACTCTATGCGAGTCCCTACGAAAAGCAGGCTCCCCAAGGATTTTGCTCTCAACCTCTGTTTGCTCCTGATAGGCTCTGGTCCTAGTATGGATTGCTGAATCATTATGGTGGTCATCTAATATAGCCAAAGACCTTAAAACAACAGCTTGTCTCCCCAAAGACCACCTCCCCCTTTCTATTCTAACTCAGCCCAGGGTGCAGTTTCCTTCTACCTGCGCCACCACCTCAGGGAAGGCCCCAGTCAGCTGCTCAGGTAAATCTAAACATCCTCCTCAAATCCCACCCCTGGCAAAAGGCCATAAAAGCGTCAGTCTCTCTTTGTTCCAAATCAGAGAATTCCTTATCTTCCCGAATTCTCTCGGTGTCCTCCAAGAAAATAAAGTCTGTTTCCCTTTTTCCTTCTGCCTGTTTCTCTGCTGTTTCACCGCGGGAAACCTATCAGTTCCTGGAATTCATTCTTCAATTTTGGAGAACACAAACTCATCCCACCTGTGTTTCAGGGTGGGATTTTCAAAATAATCACGTAATTCTCCAAAATTACACTTCAGGTAGAAATTTGCATAAGGAAATTGCGATGTGGATTGACGGTCCCTGAAGATTCAAACATTTATTTGTATGTGTGTCTTCACCTTAGATTATTTGGAAACCTTTTTTTTTTTTTTTCTTCACCATTTCTTTCTTTCTTTGGTATAGGCTCTCACTGTGCTATTCGGACTCAGTGATTCTCCTGTCTCAGCCTCCCCGGTGCTGAATTACAGGCATGAACACCCAGCTCAGTTTCAGTGGCTGGCTTGGCCTGCACCTGGTCCTGCAAAGCATGCTGGGAATGAAACCTGGGTCCTTGAATTGGCCGGGCAGGTGCTTAGACCGTCGAGCTACCTCCCGCCTCCCCCCCCCCCCGCTTTATTGGGAAATCTTCATGGGCAGTTTATAAATCTTTAATGTCAAGTGGTCCTTTGTTAGTAACGTAGGATAAACTTCTTTAAAAAAAAATCTCTTTAGGGTAGTTTAAAGACTCCACACCTTGACTGAGTCTCTGCCAAGAAAAGTTTCTAGGGGAGTCTGTTGATAGATCACCACCCCAAGAACGCTTTCACTAAATTAAATTTTCCACTTCCTTCATGTTCCTTCTTTCAGATGGAAATCCTGGCCCAAGGAACTAAAAAGAAAGGACTAAACCCCATTCAAGTGATGGATTACCATCACAAAGGAACTCATTTTTCTCTCTCAGAGGTCTTTTTAAAGCCTTCCGTGGGGGGCTGAAGGTAGCTGGTCTTAGAGGAATTTATGGAAATTCTATTGGCATCTCGGTTCCAGCTATAAATAATATGGGATATATGATGATAAATATTCGAAGCAGGCTCCTGGTATTTATATTCCCGGCCTCACCTTCTCTGCAGCCCTTGAAAGTGAAGATGTTGCGTCGCACCACGGCCTGAAGGTGCGAGGAGCGCCGAGTACCTGACGGATGAGCCCTGCAGGTGCCTGAGCCCAGTTCTCCAGCTCTTCCTTGAGGACAGACAATTCGTCTCTCTGCCTAGCCAGACCTGCAGTTCCTGGGTAATCTGCTTGCACCCTTCATTCCGTCTGATTTCTTGAGCATCACAAGACACTTAGGGAAAAGACGGATGATACAGAGAGAACACTTTCTGTGTTTTGACTTAAGCCCGCGTTTCAGTTGTGCATCATTTTGATGGATTGCGCGACTGAAGGGGTGAAATCCTCCCCCTCGTTTGGAACATTTTGCTATTTTGCTTATTTATGTGTTTATAGCTTAGGCATGCTTTTTGTGGGATGTGCGAACCATCCCGTGTCCCTCTTTTCTCAGAGTTACCTGGCAAGATGAATGTGTACGACAAGAACTGCATATGACCTATATTCATTGTGCGTGTTTATCGCGTCGTGATGATAATTTTAGGTGCATGAGTTCTGGTGGAAGACGCTCAGGTTTCCTTGGTGTTCCTGTCCTGGCTTTCATCACCTGGGTTATGAGCCTAGCTCAACAGAGAAGTTATTCTCCTCTGAACGATTCATCCTTCTACTTGTTTTCTACTCGCAGAGAGGGAACTCTACCACAGTTAGCATATAGTTTTCTTCGCCCTGTGGAAGAGAGTAAAAAAATAATTCTGCTTCATGATTAAAATGTAACAAATATAAGTAGCCCTGCCAAGCCAAGCCAGTGGGTCATTTTTTACAATCCAGGAATCTCTCCTGTTGAAAAGATTTAATATAGTGCAGGACACTCATCTATGAATGATTATTGCAGAGCGAGAATGGAAACAGCTCAGGTGCCTGTTGGAGGCTTCATTCATTAATGACTACAATAACTTGCATGGGCATAGCAGAATAATGTTTACTAACGGAATAATATATACATAGTACAATAATGTTGAAACATTAAAGAATGAAATTATGTCTTCCTAGGCACGAAAATGGCTCTCAACTGGAGGCCATCGGATTAAGTAAAATGAAGCCGATATTTCCACGTAGTGAAAACAATATCCACCATTTATGCCAATTAATACGAAGTCAGAAGTACAGCTGTGCAAACAGCCCCAACACCACACGACTAGGAGGCTAAGCAGGTTGGTCCCAAGTTGACCCCAAGGCTGGTCCTCCTGGAGGACCTGGACCTTTGGACTCTCCTTGAGATTTGATCTCACCCTAACTTGTCAGAGAGGGCAAGCATGCCTGAGTGGATTGGTCAAAAGTAGGCCTTAAACGTGACTCCCTATTTTCCTGAAGAGAGTCTGGTCCTTTTTAGTGTACCGCAAAGAGGTCTTGAAACTAGCCACCCCACCAGCAAATTAAAAAAAAAAAAATACTGTAAAGCACTTGGGCAACAAACGGTCCGTCACAGTCAAACGCCTACCTTGCTTTTCGACTTTCATAGCCTAACAATTAAACATAGCTGCTGGCAAAGGACTTTAGGATGTTTTTTGTCCCAGTTTCCTGGACGTCACTGGGCACTGCTTTTTCTTGTACTGATTAGGCCTTGTTTTCTCTCTAGTGGGGAGGCACAGCAGCGGAATAAGCTATTCACGCAGTCCTTGTATAGAGTCGTCGAGTCTCAAGTGCGGCTTTGGGCTCCATTAACCCAATTGGTCATGGAAATACAAGTTTATATTCACATGCAACGAAGTCCTTCCCAAGAGTCGGTGTATACTGCCCCTCTTTTTTTTTTGCACATATTTCTTGAACTGTAATTAGATGTCAATGCAGATGGGTATAGTTAACACAAAAGCACTGTTCATGTTCTATAAGATCAGTTCGGTTCTTCTTCTTCTTCCTCTTCTTCTTCTTCTTCTTCTTCTTCTTCTTCTTCTTCTTCTTCTTCTTCTTCTTCTTCTTCTTCTTCTTCTTCTTCTTCTTCTTCTTCTTCTTCTCCTTCTTCTTCCCCTCCTCCTCCTCCTCTTCTTCTTCTGCTCCTTCTTCTTTCTATTTTCTTTCTTTCTTTCTTTCTCTGTGTCTCCCCCCCTTCTCTTTCTTTCTCTTTACTTCCTACTTTGCGCTTTACTGTTTCATTCCTTCATTGCATTCCTTCCTCCCATGCTAGCAATGGTGCCATGAGTCTCCCGGTGAACGATTTTCCGAGCTTTTAAATATCCTGAGTCACCAGGCTCCTGAGTGGTTGGTGCGCTGCCCTTACTGACCTTGCACTTGCTATTCTTGCACTTGACCTTCCCAGGGTTCTGGGACTTGTAAGCACCTCCCACTGTTCTCAGCAAGTTTATGATTTCTTTATCTGACTGAGAAGTGGATGAGGTTAAGAGGGCTTAAAGTTCCCAAAGGCCTGAAGTATTCTGGAGATGGGTAAGTTGGTAGGAAAGAACCTTAGGGCTGCAGAGCTTGGGTATAAGGTCCATGAGCTAAGACTTTCCAAGGTGAAGTTTCTACAGGTGATTTTGACCACATCTCAAAAAATGACTCGGAGGCTCAAGTCTTGTCTCCTAAGAAGTAGTCATCGGGGAAAAAGCAAGTGTGTGGTTACCGAGGTTCATAAGATGGTTTCAAACATAATACAAAATTACGGTGTCCCCATCATAGCTCTTATTTCAGGTGCTTAAGATAACTACTTTATGGCCAAATTACAGTCTTGTTCGTTAAAGTTCTCGGGAAAAGTTTCTTACTAGACTTGGGCATTGTTAGATCTCTATTGTCCTTAAAATTAAGAATGCAGAAAGAAATGTTTTACTAAAGATGGAGTGGATAGTCTTGTACAATCCCAATGGGATTGAGTGTATTTGAATGAAAATGAATATCTCCGTGTAAAACCATTTAATGCAAAGTAGGATTTATTTGGCTGGTTAGTGTAAAGAGTGGGTAGGGTTTCAAAATATCTGAAAAAGAGAGGGAATCCTCAGGAGAAAGACGAAAGAGAGGACTCAGGTGACACGGGTGAAAGATTGTTGGAGAAGATCGATCAGGGGAGTATGAGAGCACTTGGGTGTTTGTCGAGGGACTGACGGCAGATCCTGGGTGTTTACTAGAGCAAACCTGCTGATTAGAGAGCTGTACGCGGCTGAATTTCACCGCAGCTGTGGCAATGGGGACTAGTGAGCTATATGAGAATCTTCTACCTGGATGTGTCCTCTATTACGACATCTTTCCAGTGAGGCGGTTGCAATGTAAACCACACCTTTATTTCTGTAGCCAAGCGACACGAGTTTTCTCTATGTGTCACAGTTTAAAATACACTACTCATGGTGTCATATTTCCATTAACTATCAGCATATGTCACTGTACTATATTACATTCTGTGACAGGAAGGTAGTTTGTTAAGAACCATACCAGGAGACACATCCAGCTAAGCTAGTTAGGCTACCTAGGACACGTATATTTAGAAGTTAAATACATAGCTACGTCTCACAGTCAGGAAACTCAATCATATTCCCGTGAATAAAATCAGTTAGTAATGTTCTATTTAGAAATGAAATAAAATGTGTATTATTCTTTCTGTTGAAAGGTATTCATAAGCCGGCCAGATAGCTCAGCAGATTACAGCAGCTGCTTACACAAGCTGAGTGACCAGTTCAATGTCCAGAGTACTGTGCCGGCCCCAAGCCCAAGGCACCCTGAGACAGTGACTGAGACTAGGTGTGGTGGTGCGCACCTGGAATCCCAGTGCTTGGGAGGCTGGAAACAAGAGGATCATTATGAGTCTGCCTGTGTAATGAGACCCTGTAGACCCTGTGCTAAATACATTTTTTAAAAAAGATGAAAAGAAAAATAACCGCACAGGAAGGCAGTCTTAGTGATAGAGAAATAGGTCACTGGTACAAAATCTTCCCCAGAAGCACAAAGTTTTGAGTTTAATTCGAGGATAAAAAAAATCTGTGCTAATTTAGACACACGCATATAGTGACACGTTTATAATCATCTGTTTACCTCCATCCCAAGCTTCAATAGATTGGAAATTTTTGTGAAATGATTTCCTTTTCTCAGACCCGTGTCTTTATTCTAAAGTGACATCCAGAAGTATCCTTTATGAAAAATGGAGAAATTGATCACTATTTCAAAATGAGTTGGGGGCCCGCGAGATAGCGCAGTGGTCTAATGTGCTTGCTTAGGAAAGCTTGGGAAACCGGAGGGACTGCGGTTCGATCCCCGGCACCATATGCTGCAGCAGCTCCACCCTCGGGGCAGGCTGAGTTGGCCGTCGTCGTCATCATCGTCATCGTCATCGTCATCGTCATCGTCATCATTATCAATGAGTTAGAGTAATTTCACACAAGTTTCATAAAGCACCTATGAAAGAAACACTTAATAATTACAGAGCCAGCAAGGGTACAACTTTTGTTCCTTCTTAACAATAGAGATCTCCCCAAATCTACCTTTGCAGTCCAGAATATTATTGGAATCATCCTGCAGGTCTCTTTGCTTTTGATCCTCAACATAAACAGACGAAAAGTCTTCAACAATAACAACGGCACTCCTTGAACGTTTGACTTCTTTGGAACGCAAGTATCTTTTGCCAGATGAATCCATGTGAAACTGCTCATCCCAGTCTCGGGCAAAAATCTCTGGGTGTGAGGAAAGTGCAGACAAAGTTTCTGCCCAGCTGCACCACGCATATTCTGTAGTCTCACCACCAATGCACTGCCTCTTCCTAGAAGAAACCTCCCCAGCCTGATCGATCTTAGCTGGCAGGATTTCCGTCGGCCTTCCTGTGTTCTCTGAGCTGACCAGAATCACCCCACGGGACAGGCAAAGCAGTTCCAGTACTGATCTTCCAGGACACATTGGGGAACCCATCCGAATTCTTCCCATAAGCCATTTACAGAGGCTTTTCAACCACAAGATTGGGCATAGCTACAGTACCGAACAGACCAAATTCTGTCTCAGTTAGTCTCCTTTCATTTCTAGGAAAAAAAAAATTATTGACACACAGAAGTAAGGGTGGTAACTTCTACCCATTCTCGGCAGGCTCCCACGCAAAGTGACACGTGGAAGACGGTAGCAGCTCATGGTGGCAGAAAACAGAAAAATAGTGGACCGGAGAGATAGCTCAGTAGAATAAGCATTTGCCCAGCAAGCACAAGGTCCTGACTTCAATCCCGAGTAACGCACACACACACACACACACACACACACACACACACACACACACAAAAGCATGAAGAGATACGGAGGAGATACCAAACCTCTTTCCATCTCTTACATTGCTTTGAGGCTATTCACCACATAGTTGAGTATAGCGCTCACAGCCGTAATCCCAGCATTGGATTGTAAATTAATCATACACTGTAGAAGCCCACCCTATGGCTGTATAAGGCTTTCAGAGGATATCTAGACACAAATCATAACACTAAATAAAAATACGCTCACACACATGCACAGATACGTACAAGAATTTGTGCATAGAAGAGGAATACATATGAGTCTAATTTTCTCGGAAAGGAAGAATGCATGGTACAAAGACCTATTCTCTTTTTGATTTTTAAACAAGAAGCATATTTCAGGAACATCGCACATATAGGTAAATGTGCACATAACTAAATTATAGTCGTGCATTTCTTTCTGTCAACATATTGACAATCAATATTCCTTACACTAATACTTTTTGACTGAAATGTGCTCAGGCTATATGAATCCGCGAATTCTGATGAAAACTAAAATAGATGTAATTATTTTGGCTTTCTAACCTGGAAAATCACATTTCATGGTAGAGCCCTTCAAGGTCAGTCAATGCTCAATATCGTAAGAAAGGAAAATAAAATTGATTCTATATGTTTATAGGAAGATGGGCTTCTGAAAAAAAAAAAAAAAAAAAAAAAAACATCGTTGAAAAATAAAAATAATTATGTGTTAACACCAGTCAGAATTCGATGAGTTTTGTTTGATTGATTCTGCGTTCTGATGTCATTTTCTTTCTCTCTCCAAGGAGAAAGATGTGTCTTTGAGTATCATGGAGTTTTCATGTGTATTCTGCTCACTAAAATCTAGCAACATGCTTCTAGAATTTAAAGTCCATTAACACAGGTTCAATTGCCGGTGTTAGAATATTGCTATTTTCAGTGATGCTTCAAAATTAATTACTCTGTGGATATGTTTCCCTCCCACCTCAGTTTAGGCAGATTACTGCATTTTAGTGGATCTCATTCTGCGGCTATATAAAAACCTACAGCTTCCATAAAATCAACAAAGCTAATTAATTTAAGCTGTAGTTGAAACTAGGCTTGCCTACACTCCAAAGGAAAAGAAATGCAAAATTGAATTCAGTGCTCTTTGGGAAAAAATGTTAGCGATAGTGTTTATTTCTTTGTTTTGTTCAATCTTATAAAAGGACAAAAGTGCCTGAAGCATAAACGTACAGATGTAACGTTTGCACACAGGGGACCTTGAAAGAATTCGACGGTCACAAAAAGAGGAATCTGAAGCCCAGTATAAGACGACTATGATTAATTGGGAAATTGATCCTTTTTAGGTGACTATGACCTTTTTTGTTTTTGATTTTGCCTGTGTTTCGTAATCAACACAGTCTCCTGCTCCATGGTGGAAAAGTAGAATGCTTCAGGAAAACCAGGATGTTATTTTTGTCATATGAACACATGTATAATTCATACGAATATATACAGAACGTTAATATTTTCATAAAGTATGAGACTTCTTTTACTTATATATGAAATGTTAAAAAAAAAAAAAAAGCTCAGGCAAATAGCTCAGCGGATTAAAGCACCTGCAAGCTGGCACAGGGTCTGGGGGTTCAATCTGCGGGCCTGCCATGCCAGCCACACCCCTGGGGTACGCTGAGACAGCAATGGAGACTGGGCGTAGTAGCACACCCGTGATCCCAACTCTTGAGAGGCTGAAAACAGGCGGGTCAGTAGGAGTCTGATTTAGTGGTGAGACTGTGAAAACCATGGAAACGCTTCCCTAAAACAAAAAGAAAATAATAATAATAATAATAATAATAATAATAATAATAGTAATAATAAAAAGAATAAATAAAGTGTTCATTATGTACAGTCTATAAAGGTCCTTATTACCAAGTAGAAATAAAATAATGTAGGGGTCGGGAGGTAGCTCTGTGGTACAGGTGCCTGCCTGGCAAGTGCAAGGTCGTCAGTTCAAACCCTGGTCCCACAAAATAAATAAATAAATAAATAAATAAATAAATAAATAAGTCAATAAATAAGTCAATAAATAAGTAAAGAAAATAATGGGAAAAACTCAAAATTTTCATTTGGTATTCTCCATGTTAAAGACATCTGGAACGTTACCGGATTGTCCGTTTCAGAATAAGTCTAGCCTACCATATTAGAAGTGACAGTAACTCTGGCCTCACCCACACACAGGTTGTGTTATCCTATAACACACACTTGTACTGAAATATCATGCTATGTGCCGTTATTTCATGCAAGCCTTAACATTTAAGATCAGTGACTGGAGCCCAGCACGATGGCTCAGTGGTCTAAAGCGCCTGCTTGGGAAAGCTCAGGCGGCTTCAGGGACCGCGGTTCGATCCCCGGCACCACATGCTGCGCTAGCCCTGCCATCAGGGCAGCTGAGCTGGCCATAAAAACAAACAAACAAACAAACAAGCAAAAGTTCTGAAAAAATAAAATAAAATAAAATTCTAAAAAAAAATATATCACTGATTAATCATGGTGATATCTTGGTTACTGGCTGTGCTAACTTTCTTCTGCTGTGATAAAAAGCCTGAGATGAGAAACTTAAAGTACGAAACTTTATCCCGACCTCCGGGTGTCCGGAGAATCAGGCCAGGCTCAATGGGCTCTGATTCTTCACTTAGTCATGCTGGACACGAAGCGACTGGAGACCAAACATCCGTCCTAAGTACACCACCCAAGTGCTGGAACATTCCTCACTCAGTTTCAACTTCTAAAGGCTCCGCTACCTTCCCGTAGCTCCATGAAGAGGCAAGCGAACCTTCAACACTTATGTTCATTTCTGAGCTCCAGAAACTTGGCCCTAGTATCTTGAAGTATGTACCTAAGAGCTGAGGAATTTATTCCCTCATACAGTAACGCACCACTAAGAGAGGCTTTTCAAATGTCTGCAGGTGACTCAAAGATAAATTCTTGTGCAAGACGGCGTTGGTATGTTTTTGATACTCTTTCATTCATTGGAAGCACTGCAACGCTACTGCAGACTAAATGAATTCTGTTTGTTTCAGGAAGAGAAACTGGGTTAGCTCATGTTTCACGACGCTAGGTCGGTGATAGTCGAGCTGCAAGCCAGGGACATCAGAGTCGGAGGAGGGCATGGTGGGTACCGAGGTACGATGCATAGAAGGCAGAGCGCGCGGGGCATGCTTGGGCCGGAGATAGGCTCACCCAGCCAGTGTCCTGGGGCACATCAGTAAGCCCAGCATAGAGGAGGCTGAGACCAGGGCGGTCCCTCACGTCCAAGGCCAGCCTGGACTACCTCGTCAGGTGGAGCCGATGTCCTGTAATGTATAGTGAGAAGCTGGTTCAGATGGAGAGGGGGGAAGAGACAGAGAGAAAGAGAGAGACAGAGAGAGAGAGAAAGAAAGAGACAGACACAGAGACAGAGACAGACAGAGACAGACACAGACAGAGAGACAGAAACAGAGAGATAGACAGAGAGACAGAGACAGAGAGACAGAGAGATAGAGACAGAAAGACAGACAGAGAGACAGAGACAGACCGAGACAGAGACAGAGGAAGAGACACACAGAGGCAGACACCGACAGAGACACAGAAACAGAGAGACAGACAGAGACAGAAAGATAGAGACAGAAAGATACAGACACAGAGACTCAGAGACACAGAGAGACAGAGACAGAGACAGAGACAGAGAGATAGAGGCAGAGAGAGATAGAGACAGACAGCGATAGACAAAGAGAGACAGAGACAGAGACAGAAAGACGAGAGACAGAGAGAGACAGACACAGACAGAGACAGAAAGACAGAGACAGAGAGATAGAGACACAGAGATAGAGATAGAGAGAGAGACTGAGACAGAGACAGAGACAGACACAGAGAGATACAGACAGAGAGAGACAGACAGACAGACAGATAGAGCGATAGACAGAGTGAGATAGAGAGACAGACACAGAGACAGAGAGACAGAGACATATAGAGATAGAGGCTGATAGAGAGACAGAGAGAGACAGACCCAGACACAGAGACAGAGAGAGATAAAGAGACACAGAGAGACACAGAGAGAGAGAGAAAGAGAGAGACCCAGTTTCATATTTTCCACTGGCGCAACCGGTCCAGTTCTGCCGCACCTCCAAACCCACTCAGCTACCAACATGAGCGGCTTTGTCCCCGGAGGAGTGAAGCATGCTCCTGGCTCCCTCAACCCCACAGTGTTTAGTCCAGTCAGATTGAACCTGACTGACCAGCTGGGCATGCTGGTGCACCCCTGTGATCCCAGCACTCAGGAGGCTGAGGCAGGAGGACCATTAGGAGCTTGAGAGCACCCTTGGGGTACAACGTGAGCTCCAGGCCAGGCTGAACTGCTTCAGGATAGTCTGTCTCAAAACCATCAAACACAAAACAAAATAAAATGAAACAGAACAAAACAAGCCCACAAGGAAAAAGGAATAGTGGGGTGTTGTAGGATATACAGCAGCAAAAATACATGAAAAATTTCCACCAATACCGCTAAGGATAAATATAGAAACATTTGACATTTTTCATGTCGATATTTTCAAATGGTTATGGAAATGAGGGACCAGCCGCTGGTTAATTTTGGTAAAAAGAGAAGCTTGAAACTGGAGCAGTGGGCTGTCAAGATAGCTCAGGGGTCCCTGTTTACACACGCTTAGGCAAGTGCAGGGACCCAGGATCCGGGATGAGCCGGACAGAAAAAAAAAAAAAAAAAAAAAGGAAAAGAAAAATATTGGAGGACAAAGCCGGGCACCTGTGATCCCAGCACTTGAGAGGCTGAGGCAGGAGGGTTGTGTGCGAGTTCAAGACCAGCCTGGGCGGCACAGTGAGCTGAAGGCAGCCTGAGCTCCACAGCGAGAGACGACAGGAGGACGAAAGCCGCCTCGACAGGTGCTGGGGCCAGGGGACTGCAGGCTTGACGGTGAGAGTTGGCGTGGCACATCAGTTGATCTGGACACGGTGAAAGACTGCCGCTGTCCTATCTGCATTTCCCGGGTGCTGGCCGGCTCCTTGTGGTGTGTGAGGAGGTTGTGTTGTATCTGAGCTCCCCTCCGAGAATGCCAGCCCTGAGAGAACGCGTTACTTAAAGAATTCGTATCAGGTGGAGCCAACTAATGAAATCTTTCCTGCAGGCCGTGGCCAAGAGCCTGCGTAGACACGATGCACCTTTAGGGGCAGCCACAGAAGGTGTGGCCAAGGACACGTGGGAGCCTCCCAGAGCCCGTGACTGCGTCGTGCAGAGGTTGTAGGACGTGGGCTTCTTTCTGGGACAGGCTGAAGGCACTGCGTCTTCCTTTGTCGCTCCCTTTGGCTTTCTTTTTGTAATTTTCTACCCTTCACGTCTCGACGGTACAGCTCCATAATGCCACCAGTGAAAATGTGGTAGGCACGGATGGGATTGGATACATGGGGGAAAACGCATAACTGAGTGTAATACGATCGAGTGCAAAGGCAAATCACTGAAGAGGTCATTTCATGGCAAGAAATTATACTATGAAAGTGACGGGTACGGCTGGGGAGAATGGATGGTTCTTGCCTTCCTGAGTTCAATCCCTGGTACCACCAACCCCGAAACAAAGAAAGAGACTGATTTTAATCTCCACAGCAGAGGCAGCTGACCCCGGAATGCAGGAGAGGAACAAAGAGAAGGTCTCTCGCTACAGGACGTCAGCTTTCTCGACTTCCCTATAATTACGGAGCGCCTTGCCGATAGATAATTCTTCCTAGGCCTATCCGTCTCTTCTCCTTTTGCTGGCGTTCTGTCTCACTCACAAATCACACCGTGTTACACACGTGCCACAGTCGCACAGAAACTAAGGCCAAAGGATTTTAACTACAAATCCAACCTCAACAGTTGGCCAGCTCAAAAGAAAATACAGGGGCCAGCGCGATAGCTCAGGGGACCACAGCGCCTGCTTAGGGAAGTTGGGGCACCCTCAGGGGCCGCAGCTTGGTCCCCAGCGGTACCTGACACACTCGCTGCCTCCCCAGTGTGGGCGGAGCCGCCACCGAGTCAAGGCGCGGGCGTGGGGGGGTGGGGAGCGCAGGGCGGGGGGGGGGGTCGGGGGGGGCACACCCGAAATCCCAGCGCTGGGGACAGTGAAACCAAGAGGATCGCTATAACCAAGTACCTGGTCCACTGAGCTATACCTCCGCCCCTTGTATTACGGATTCTTATCTTCCACATTGCTGCTGAGATTCTGAAATATATCCATGCAAAATCGATCCAACAGTTTAAGCACTAAGTTCGCCTTTAATGAACTAATAGGGACTTATAATACCATTCTCTCCCTTCTATTCTCCTTTCCTCTATCCCAGTGGTTCTTTTATTTTGAGCAATGCCTTGCCCTTTTGTAGAACGTATTGTGCTTTTCAGATTTTATTAACCTTTCTACTTCTTGCACTGGGGAAACAAGACGAGGTTTATGCACAAAAGACACATTTATTTCTCTGCTGAAGATGGTTCTAGTTGCATCCATTTACCTATAGAACGTTGAGTTTGTATTTCCTTATCCCTGAGTAGTACTCCATTGGATAAAAATATCACCTTTTTCTTTTTCATTTTACGTGTTCCTCAGGTGATAGGCACTTTCCCCCCGATTTAGCTATGGCAAATAGCACTGCTATTTATTCATTTATTAAATTTTTGTGGGACCAGGTTTCGAACTCACGACCTTGCACTTGCCAGGCAGGCACTTGTGCCACGGAGCTATCTGCCCGGTCCCTTGCACTGTTTTAAGCATGGGTGCACCTATATCACTGCAGTATGATATTTTCAGTTCTTCTGGGGGAAAAAAAATGATCACAATAGCTGGATTGAATGTAACGATTAATCCCAGTTTTGCTGAGGAATCTCTAATTTCTAAGACTATGGAATGAGATTCTTAGCTCATCTTTTTACTGATGCATGATACTGAACAAAACAGATTTCTGATTTTTTTTTTCTTTGTGTTTTTGAGACAGGGTCTCTTTATGCAGTTCAGGCTGGCCGTGAGCTCACTTTTGTAGCCCGGGCTGGTCTCGAACTCACAGCGATCCTCCTGCCTCAGCCTCCGAAGTGCTGGGATTACAGACGTGCGTCACCACCCCTGGCTCTGAATTTGAAGCAGAAAGAAAACTGCATTTATAGGGCTTCTGTTTTGCTTCCATATTCCTCTTTCTGTGGTGCTGGCAGTGTTGTGTTTTGTGCGATTTCGTAAATGAAAACGTGCAATTTGGAGGCTTAGAATATGGAACATCCATGGGAAAGTGACACTGAGGAGTGCCATTCAAAATGATATGACAGTTAAAACAAACAAACAAACAAACAAACAAACAAACCCTGTAGCCTTAAAAAAGGCACAAGAACTGAAGTTTGACCCCCACCTTGCTACGGCAGACCCCCAACACTGAGACGACTGGGCGAGGTGGTACGTGCCTGTAATCTCAGCTCTTGGGAGGCTGTAAACCGGCGGATCACTATGAGTCTGACCTACTGGCGAGACCCTGAACACCCTGTATACCTTAAAATACATCTAAAATACACACACAGACACACACACACACACACACACACACACACACACACACACACAGAAAAAACAGGTTGGGGGTGTCCAAATTCTCAATGCACAATCAAAACATCTATTGAAGGTATCCTACTCTGAATTCGATCTGCCTATACTGACAGATTCTGTATTTTCTTCCTACTTCAACAAATCGTCGGGGGCCGACGGGATGGCTCAGTGGTCTAAAGCGCCTGTTTGGGGAAGCTTGGGTGACTGCAGGGACCGCGGTTCGATCCCCGGCACCACATGCTGCGCCAGCGCTGCCCTCGGGGCGTGCTGAGCCGGCCATAAAAATGAGTGAATAAACAAACAAGGGTTCTGAAACAATAAATAAAATAAAAAATTATAAAAAAAAACAAAAAAAAACCAAGTCGTCTACCTTTGGTGTTTCATGTTTCCTCACTGGCGGAAAATTTAAACTAGACAAAAGTATCAATTACTGGCAAGGGCACAGGCGAATCCTCATTATACTCATTAGAAGGAGAAATAAGTAAGATGATCGTCACATTTTGATCTGCGTAATTGCTCTAGTTTACATGCGTGCGGGTGGTTCGCAGCCTTTCCATTGGATTGATTAATGCATTGGATAGAAAGTGCCTGGTGTGCCCTAAGGGTCCCTGCCGCTGTTGGCACTATGATTATCATAACAAAAATATTGAGAAGGAGCAGAAAAACTCAATGCGGGGTCTAAAGAGGCACAGGAGGGAAAGAAGGAGGTTATACGACATCCTAATATCACAGTAGCATAAAGCAGCAATTGGAGCGCAGGATGAACGCTTCCAGCTGGGTATTGTGAGACAGGGGATTTCAGCAAAGAAAGAAAAGCCACGGTGTTTTCATGAGGTGCAGGGCTACCGATGCCCTTCAGCTGTTAAAATTCATCCGCGTCGTTAGATTCAGGCTGTGGAGAGGGGACCATCGAGAGTGACCAAAACACACGCTATCTATTCCTTGGCGATAACTCCACCCGCATAGCTAAGAGCTAAGGTTTCGTGGCAAGTTTACGTAAAGGTGTCCTATAGCAGTAATGCGAAATAGTTTCCCACTACAAATCAGTGTGTTCAGCAGCTATCTGGAAATAGCTTCTGGTTATTTGTCTATGACGTCATGGTACCAGTAGAGTGGAAAGGAAAATATCTTACGTAGAGGAAAAAAAAAAAAAAAAAAAAAAAAAAAAAAAAAAAAAAAAAAAAAAAAAAAAAAAAAGGTTTCCATGGCCAGTGGTGAAAATGCTTCCGTCGTTCAAATACCTGAAGAAAGAAAGAAAAATAAGTAAAATAAAAAATTCTGCAAGTTAACCAGACCACCTAGGCAGGGTCACGGAGTCACGAGACTGGATCTGAGGGTTGTGGGGGTTGAAATTAAAAATTAAATTAACCCACCCCTGGTTCAGAACTGGTTCACTGACTCCTGTTGCCAGAAAAATAGTTTTTAGCACCCGCCAGGGAGAGGTTACAGAAGGAGCGGACCAACGCGGCACATTACAGTTTAGAGAGAGGAAGTTTCATGCCTCTACGTAGGGGGTCCAAAAGTGCAGAAAAGGATATCAAGCACTGTGTGAGGGTAGTGGTCCCTTTTTGGT
>PVJA010006012.1:30000-75721 GCA_004027025.1 Myocastor coypus
CTCACAGTGAAATATGGGATTCTTGTTTTACACTTGTGTGAGTGTGTGTGTGGGTGGTTTTTGAAAGAACTGTTACATTAATTTTATTCAGTGATATAGTTAGCATAAGATAGAATGTTTAGGTACACCTGTAGAGGAGCAGGAACTGTTTGCTCCTTTTTTTAAGCAGAAAAACGAATATCTTGGGAGGACGTTTTCTAGAAAGAGGGGTTTTTCCAGGTCACTGCAGGAAGGCGCACATCGGCAAATAAACGAGGGGAAACAGAACGCAGGAATTTCCTGCTCTTGCGTGGGAAGCCGCATGAGGAACCAGAGGCAGTGCTCTCCGTAGGTGGGAGCTACAGGCCGCTGGCTTCTGTTTGTTTGTTGTGCTCGCGGAAGACTTTTTCTGAAGGTTGATTAGAGAGTCTCGGAGCGTACATCCAGAGAAACAACACAATATTAGAGCGTTCTTTCCGACCAGCTCCTAAGGCCTTCAATTTTATTTTAATTCAAAAACGTGGGGAGTGAGTGCCGAACACGATATCGTTGCGGCGTACCTTGGTATACAGAGGCAAGGAGAGGCCGTGGTGCTGAGCTATGCGGGGCTGCGCTGTAACTACAGGTAAACGCTTTGAATGAACAACTGAAGAACCGGAGGCTCTAATCTCAGCGCATGTAATGACAAGCAGGAAGGAAAGTTCTAGAGTTGATTTGGGAAGTTCCAAGGGCTATGGGCTAAGAGGCATCAAAGAAAGGCCCCAAAATGGCAAGGTGTCTTTTGATTCAAACACTCACAGTATTTCAGGATTTGCGTCTTGTGTGCCGAGCACCAGGTTCCACCATCCTGCTGTGTAATGGGCAACGATTTTTTTTTTTTTTTTAAACTGGGGATCGAACTCAGGAGCCTGCACTTGCCAGGCAAGCGTGTACTCCACGGAGCCATCTTCCCAGCCCCCACTCACCTGCTTAAGAGAAGCAGGAAGCACTTCCAGGGAATCTCAGATGTCTTAATACAAAGAACACTAATCATGTGTTATCAGTTCTTTCGACACCTGCGCAACTTCCTATGTTTACTTTTATTAAAAATACAAATCCAATCGAAAGGTCTATGGAATTACGGTGCTGAGAATTGAAATTGCAACACATTTAAAGATCTCATTGCTTTGAAAAATGAACAGTGATAGTTCAATAAATTAACCACCAGGAATCAATGTCAAGTCTTGGTTCTTGCCAAACAAGCACTATCGCCACTGAGCTATATCCTCAGCTCAACTCTAAACAATGCAAATAACATATAATTATTTTTTTATGTACTTAGTGCAGGGTCTACAGGGTCTCACTTCGTAGACCGGACTCATAGAGAATCTCCCGTTTTCAGCTTCCCATGCTCTGCAATTACAGGTACCCACCATCACGCCCAATCTCAGTCCCCATCTCAGCACTCCCCAGGAGCGGGGCTGGCTGGGCACATCGGGATTTGAACCCTGAGCCCTGAGAGTGTCTAAATAGGTGCTTTAGTCCGCTGAGCTCGCTGGCTGTTTCACAAATAATCTAAATAACATAAATTTGATGACGCTTCGTTTGCTGGATGTCTGGTACACAGTTTGTGTTCTCCAAAATCAAAGAAGGAATACTAAGAGATAATGAAGGTTAAGAGCAGGAAATATTTACGGAGGAAAGAAAGCTTCTGTCTAATAAGGACAGAAACGTAACCTCGAAGGTAGGTTACACAAGAGCCCGTGCCAGTGTGAGACCAACCTGGTCTACTAAATTGTGCACAAGGCCTGCCTGAACTGCATAGCGAGACCCTGTCCCAAAAAGACAAAAGTAAATAAATATCTCTTTCTGTCTCTCTCTCTGTCTCTGTCTCTTTGTCTCTGTTTCTCTTTGTCTCTCTGGGTTTTTATTCTCTATCTCTGTCTCTATCTGTCTGTCTGTTTCTCTGTCTCTCTCTGTGTCTCTGTCTGTGTTTCTGTGTCTCTTTCTGTCTCTCTCTCTGTGTCTGCTTCTCTCTGTGTCTCTTTCAGTATGTTTCTGCCTATATACATCTCTTTGTCTGCGTCTTTAGGTCTCTGTCTCTCTGTATCTTTCTCTCTGTCTCTCTCTGTGTCTCTGGGTCTCTCTGTGTCCCTGTGTCTCTGTCTCTCTGTGTGTGTCTCTCTCTTTCTCTCCCTCTCTTCCTGACACTGCAGAAATCATTTGCTGGGACCAAGAAGATAGTTCAATGCCATAAGTGCCTGCGTGGCAAGAGCAAGGCATGAGTTTGATCCCTGGTACCCTCCCCCACCAAAAAAAAAAAAAAAAAAAAAAAAAAAAAAAAAAAAGAGGAAATCATTCGGGTCCTGCTACGGAGCCATACTTGCTCAGGGCACTAATCTCCTTCTTCCGCCCCATCACCCTGAGCGCCTGCCCTCTTTGAGGACTGATAGTCCTGGCTGCCGTCCCGGGTGGAGGCATCTCACGTGCCTAGCCCCCACTGAGGCTGGACTTAGCACCCCTTGGGTCCTCAGAACTGTCCAGATGCCCTAGTACCCTTATTCTCACCACGTGTTGCACTGCCATGATGCCGGGCCATGAGCTTACTAGAATTCCAACAGTTTTCCCCTGATACTCTAGAGGAGGATTTCTCTCCGCCATCATGAGGTCCGGAAGGGTTTCTATCCAGACAGCAGAGCCTCCTTGACAGGATCCACCTCTGCCTCTCCGAGACCCCAGAGGGCTCCCTGTCCCCGGACACCGTGACACAGCCCCTCTGTGACCCGGAAAGCAGCCCCGGCAGACACGGGCTCTGCCACGCCCGGACCGTGGGCCATAGCCTCTAGGGCTGTGGCCGCACAAGCTCTGTTCTTTCCACATGGGCAAGGAAGTTGAATAGGATTCCAATTATTTTCTTTTGGGCTCTTTGACCTCAGTATTGTTGTGGAAGCCCTTGGTCCCCTCAAGGTATTCCAAATCCAAATGCTTTGGTGCACAAACTCTGCGCGGTATAGTGCACCATCTTCTCAGAGCCAGAGGCCAAAGCGTCGCTTACCAAATACCTCAGACAACTTCGACTTTGGTTCTTTATTTTATTTTTTTTTTTAAAGTTTTATTTATTATTTTTTTCTTGTTTCAGAACTTTTGTTTATTCACTCATCTTTTATGGCCGGCTCAGCCCGCCCCGGGGGCAGGGCTGGCGCAGCATGTGGTGCCGGGGATCGAACCACGGTCCCTGAAGCCGCCCCAGCTTCCCCAAGCAGGCGCTTTAGACCACTGAGCCATCCCGCCGGGCCCCGACTTTGGTTCTTTAATAACTTTATCATCTTGACTTAAATTCTGGGCACATCGAATTAACTTCTCTGCTACAGTATAGCTACGATGAACGCAGTATAGATATAACGCAGAATGAACACTTCGTTATGCATTAAGCAATCATATATATCATGTTCCTCTTAGAAAAAAAAATCATTGGCTACTACAAACTGTATTTCTTACCATTATAAAATACACTTGGGATTAGTGTAATCCTTTTTTGGTTCTTTCCCTTTCCTATACTGTCCAGATTTTCCATTTTATTACCAATTATTATTGTTGTTATTATTACTAGTGTCATTGTCATTATTAATATTTTTGGTTTTTAGAGGGTGTCTGAACGTAGTCAAACTGTCTATGTTCTTCATAGACAGCCTCAGAAGACAAGGCTATGATTTTTTATTTATTTATGAATTTATTACTATTACTATTATTATTATTATTATTATTATTATTATTTTCAAAACTCGGGATTCAACTCAGGCCCTTGCGCTTGCCAGGCAAGCGCTTATTCTGCTGAGCTATCGCCCCTGTCCTAATTTTCTTATTTTTCTAAAGGATAGAAGAAAATAGCATGAAAACAGAGGAACTCCAAATGGTACCGAATTTCACCAAACCAACCAACAGGACTTCTGCAGCACACTGTGCAGTGCCTGGCGTTCTCTTGAAATGTCCCAACCCTCCACAGATAGATCTTTTTCTTCTCTCCCTCTCTTGTTCTTTTCACCTTCTGTCTGTCTATATCTCTGTCATCTATCTCTGTCTCTTTGTTGTTGTCTCTGTCTGTCTCCGTCTCTCTATGTCTCTGTGTCTCTGTCTCTGTGTCTCTCTGTATCTATCTCTGTCTCTCTGTCTCTCTTTGTCTCTGTCTCTCTCTAACTCTCTGTCTCTCTTCCTATTTCTCTGTCTCTATCTCTGTGTGTTTCTGTATCTGTATCTCTATCTCTTTCTTTCTCTGTCTATCTCTCTCTCTATTTCACTGTCTCTGTCTCTCTCTATATTTCTCTGTCTCTGTTCCTGTCTCTCTCTCTCTCCATCTTTGTCTTTTATATCATAATACAAATCTTTCATTTCCTCTAATTACATCAACCAGGACCCCGTCTCTAACAGCACTTTTTTAGAACTTTGACCTCCTGGCACTGTAAGCTCACGATACCTCTTCTTGCTTGAGTAGGAATAAATTCTGATCCCCAGAGCATGTGGGAGGATTCTGTCTTTCCTGTTCCGATTTCATGCAAATGTTACTTTGCCACAAATCTACTTCTTCAACTGGGCTTTGGGTTTGTCTTAGTTACTTTTTTACTCCTTTCTGGAACAAATACTCGGCACTCAAAATGAAGGAAGGAAAGGTTTATTTAGCGCAGTCACTGGCGGTTGCAGTCCATACCCGCTGGCTCCAAGGCAGAGAGGCACAGGGCAGAGGGCAGCAGTTTATGGCCGGTGAAAAGCAAGAATGGCGACAGAGGCAACCGACCAACCAGGGGAGCAGAGAGCAAGAGCTCGAGTCTGTCTCTCTGTCTCTCTTTATATTACATTCAGTCTCTCTGCCCCAGGCTGTCTGCCTTGGGCTACACCCATAATCCCAGAAGTACTTAAAACCCATAATCCCAGGGATCATGGATCAAGTCTCCAACTCTACATCAGTACTGAATCCCAGAATCCCAGTGACTCATGAGTCAAGTCTCAGTCTATAGAAGTCCTCACCCCATGACTGCATGAGGTTTTGGGGGGACAACTAGACATAAACCGTAGCAGCATTTATCCCTGATACCTAATTTCTTTATAGAAAAGATTTTCTCCTTCTGTGTTCTTTTATTATTCAAAGTTTCAGGAAGGATTGTTAGGTAAGTATGATTTTCCTGTCCCAGTCTGCTTTATAAGCTTTCATATTCTAAACACTTACCGGCTGCAGTTTTAAAAAGAAGCAGGTAGTGTTTTCAGAGCGTGAATAATTTTCAGTTCATGTTTCCTTAACTCAGGTTGAGAAATAAGGAAGCACATATCAAGATAAATTCCAGAGCTTATTTGTTACTTCCCATAGTGGCCTCAAATAACATTATGCTCTACCTCTTCTATTAGGAAATATCAAGATTTAATGAATTCTTCTCTACTTTAGTATAGCCCGGGCACCCAGCCTCACTTCCAGCAAAAATCCTATTTTGCAGGTTGCCTTCCTTGAAACTCTTGCTCTGTTTGTAGTATCAATGGTTTTATTGTGAGATATGACGAAATGCAACTTCACTGTTTCATGATTAAAATGACCCTAAGGAGCTTAGCGGCCTCATAGGGCCACTGGAACTCAAGCTGGACTGGACCGTCTTGCAATTTGGGTTCCTGTAACCCTGATAAAAAATATGTTTTTGAGTTTTTTTTTTTTTTAAATTCTTTTTCACTTTTAGGATGACACATGAGGGAAATGAAGAAGAATTAATTTGTGGTACTCAGCATTTCTCTAAGCAATTACCATGCCATACTCAACCTGCATTTCCTGGAATTAATCTGTAGAGTTTATTTTTTATTCAAATTCAATGGTTTTGAGAATGCAATTCATGAGGAAATAAAATAGAATCGAACTCTTTCATTATATCATTATTACTATTATTATTGTTGTTATTGAGGAGGAGGAAGATTCTTATTATTTGTGGTACTGTATATTCAACCTTTAATATTTGAGTTTGATGTAGGGCCTCAGGTAAGCCCTTAATTTGCTCCAGCTGGCCACCAGTTCAGCCCTCTTGCCTCGGCAGCTGAGAGCGCCAGGGACGAAGGCATGCCCCATCGTGACTGGCCAAGCATTTACACGGGTCTCTGGGCTCCTGAACTTAGTTAAGTCTTTCTATGATTCTGGTCACAAGCTGCATTGGACAGGAACCCAATAAAATTTTTACAGCATCGATGAAAAGCTTTAGGGGATACTTGATGTTGTTCACAACCAGCTGTCTTGGCAAGCAGAATGGCGGACAACATTGAGTTCCTGGGCTGCGACGACAGTTTTGCAAAAATAAATTTCTGTCTTCCTTTCTTCCTTTTCATCAATTGCAATTGTTTTTTTTTTTTTTTTTTTTTTTTTTTTTTTTTTTTTTTTTTTTTTTTTTTTTTTTTTTTTTTTTTTTTTTTTTTTTTTTTTTTTTTTTTTTTTTTTTTTTTTTTTTTTTTTTTTTTTTTTTTTTTTTTTTTTTTTTTTTTTTTTTTTTTTTTTTTTTTTTGCATTTTTGCTTTATCTCAGCAATGTTCTCAGGGCCATGGACATCAAACCCTAGTCGTTGTAAAAGCATTACAACCACCCTATGCTACCAATGAACTACATTCCCAGCCCAAGAAATTAAAGTTCAGTGAGACCCCAATATGCATGTTGGCCTGCTGGCCACGAGAAAAAAATTCCCTTCAAAATTCACAGTAGTTATGAACGTCAGCAATGTTTTCCAGTACCGCTGAGAGTAGTAGCTACAAAGCTTTGTGGAAACGATGATCTTGAAGCATCCAATGATGGCTGTCTGCATATGGAAACTGCCTCCTCTTCTGCACAAATGGTTGTCATTACGTAGAGCAGCAAGCTTTGCACTGTTGGCATGTAGTAGCTTCCATACGCAGTTTAATGGAAGAGGAATCGATGAAGGTCTAGTCCGTGGTTGTCTTCTGCCAGCAGAAAAACATGATGCTGACGAAGAACTGATGTTTAACTCATACCACCTGGGGACAGACAGGGCTGCCCCTGCCCGAACTGGGGACGCACACATCGCTGGACCTCATGACAGTAAATTAACATGGATCAATACATTTGCTATTAAATCTAATAAATGCAAATTGATTTCTTCCTACCATTAGAAGAAGGAGAAAAGTGTGGTAGTCCAGAAACCATGCCTGATAACATCGTGTGACATGAGAAGTCTTGGCAAAACAGAATAAAATGGAAGGAATATATATATATATTTCTTCAAATAAAAATTAACTCTAATTGTCAAAATAGAGGCACCATTCAAAACAAGGACAGTATGCAGTAAAATTAGCACAAACTTCTTTGGTTCTTCCAACTGAGTGTAGTTCAACCCAGGATAGACCTCCAAGACAATGGACACAAAAGATTCATCTTTAAAAGACCTGTCTTATTTAATAGTTGGATACAATTAAACATTTAGACAGTTATAAGTGACAAGTCTCATTTGAAACTGGCTAAGTTACATTCATTAAACGTGCAATGAGTATGCATATGTGTTGGTCAGGGTTTTACTTAGAGGAACAGAACAGATATAAGGAATGGATATTAACACAGAATATACAATCTATAAGGAATTATAAGATTGGCTTACAGTAGTCAGACACAGAGTCAGATGAGGAAGCGTGCAGAGGGTGTCTGCATGCTCCAGACTGAAGAATTCAGTCCTGAGGACTGGACTTCACTGCAGCACTCTGTGTAAGTCTCTATCTGTTGGCTGATGGGTCTGCAATGGAAGACTTAAGTGTCTGTAATGGACGCTGAAGAGCCTGCGACGGATGGCAAAAGATCCAAGCTGGAGGCTGAACCGTCTGTGCTGCAAGCCAGATGATGAAGTCCAGGCTGAAGGCGAAGACTGAAGCTTCTCTGAGGAAGTGAAGCCTTGACTCCTTTCTCAGCCCTCTAAAAAGTTTCTTTGTGCTCCGTCATTCTGACGTGGGCCCATTGTGCCCTAGGATGGAACCAATCATACCCCAAGAGGGGCCCTTGATCCCGCTCTAGGGAGGAGCCAATGATATCCTAGGCAGGCCCTGGTCACGCTCCAGGGAGGAACCAATTGTGCTCCAGGGCGGGGCTCCCACCAACAGGGAACCGGGCCGCTGAGTCTTTCAGCCAAGTTGACACAATGTACCAACCACTACAGCATATATATTAAATAATGTTCACACTCTATTTTCAAAGATAATCACTTCTGTTGATAGATAGATAGATAGATAGATAGATAGATAGATAGATAGATAGATTTTTTAAATTTTATTTTTTGTGGTACTGGGGATTGAACTCAGAACCGTGCACTTGCAAGACAGCTGCTGGTACTACTGAGCTATCTCTGCAGTCCTACTAATCCCTTGTTTGTTTATTTATTTATTTATCTATTTATTTAGATTTCTTTCAAAAACCTGATAGTACATTCCCAATAATTGGTACAATGCATATTGTTTTCCTCATAGTAGTTATATAGAGCACAGGGTGTAGATGTGTAATTTTTCTATTCAATGTTGGTATACAAACTTTCTTGTCATTGAACTAAGAGAAAGTAGTTGTCTTCGTAGTCCAGTATTCCATAATCGCAATGGATTAGTAGTAGAACTTGCAGTGTCGCAAGCTGTTGATTCACGCCTTTTTACAGTTCCGCATGCTAGTGTAGCTTTATGTTTTATGCCGCATGGCTAACCTTTTCTGCTGGGTGCTTCAGGGCACGCTAAGGCAAGGCCTGAAGAATAAAACATGGAAGTTTTCTGTGATAATCCCTCCCAATCATCACTTTTAGGGCATGCATATGATCTTCCCTGAGAAGAGAGGAGTTGAGCTACGTCACCCAGCTCTCTCACCAGTGTCTGTGCTCAAGGACAGAACAAACCGTTTCATTTCCACTTGGTCCACTTTTGACATTTTAAGGAACATTAGGCTTTGTGTACAATTTTCATCTTTGCAAGTGACAAATACGGAAATAGCTGCATCATGCTGTTCTGGCATCTTCAATCCTTCTGAACCAAAATTGGCAAGAAAAAAAAAACATCATATCAATCACTGAAGCCACTCTTTATTTCAAGATGACTCTCCAGACAGAAGCCAAGATGCCGAGAAAAGACTGTTTATGATAATCGTGCTCGGGGAGAAATCCTTCTCATGAAAGCTTTCTATGAATAAAATAAATTGATAACATGAGTTTTCGGATTGGATAAAGTCCCACCTAAATGCGCTAAATGAACTCCAGTGTACACCCACTGCCACGGTCACGGAGGGCTTTTATTTATTTTATCTATCTATCTATCTATCTATCTATCTATCTATCTATCTATCATGGATCTCTCTATCTCTATCTATCTATCTGTCTGTCTGTCTGTCTGTCTGTCTATCTATCTATCTATCTGTCTATCTATCTATCTATCTATCTATCTATCTATCTATCTATCTATCTATCTATCTATCTATCTATCTATCTATCTATCTATTTTTTGGGACCAGGATTTGAACTCACAACCTCGCACTTGCCAGGCAAGCACTTGTGCGACAGAGCTATCTCCCCAGCCCCCTTTAGAGGGTTTTTATTTATTTATTTATTTATTTATTTATTTATTTATTTATTTGTTGTTGTTGTTGTTGTTATTATTATTATTATTATTATTATTATTATTATTATTATTATTATATTTATTGTTTTTTTGAGACAGGGTCTCGCTATGCAGTTCAGGCTTGCTTTGAGCACACTTTTGTAACCCAGGCTGGTCTCGAACTCACAGCAATCCTCCTGCCTCAGCCTCCCGAGTGCTGGGATTACAGGCGTGCGCCACCACGCCCGGCTCTCAGAGGGTTTTTAGAGTAGCTATAAAATATATTATGTTGGAACGCCCAGGCCCTTAGCACACACCAGTGAAACAAAACAAAATCATTCGTACTGGATTTAATGACCCCGAAATGAGGAGCTGATACTGGGTTCCAAGATGGTAGCATTCTTCAAATCATCTCGGGGGCATTTGTTTATCTTCTTCTTTATTTCTTACATATCCTCTGATCAACACTCTGGAGGCTGAAAACAAGAGGATCACTAGGAGCCCAACCTGTGTAGTGAGACCCTGTAGACCCTGCACTAAACACATAGAAAAGTAAAAATAAATAAATTGTCGACCTCATTGCAATTGATATAAATCCCACATGCGTATTACAATATGCAATTAGAAAATACAATGAATGCTTATATTTTTAAAACTCTGATACAATTCTGTGGCAGATTGCTAGCTGGTGGTCAGCTTGTCACACACAGCTGGAGGGAGGTGACATGGTACAGGGCCTGGGTGGCTCCCGTGGGGATGATTCCCGGCAGCAGAGGAGGCAGAACTGTAGAGGCTGCTGTTAGGGAAGCCGTTTGGACAAGACGTTGGAGCTGCTCGCTCTCTGGGGCCATTGTGCTGGAGGGCCTCACATGCTACGTTTCCCTGTGAACTTGGCTGTGGAGATGAGAAGCTAGCATCTTACAGAAGCGAAGAACAATAAACAAAGATCAGGGCAGACTGAAGTCTGTTACTTAGTGACTCCAGAAAACTGGAATTTAAAAGGCAGGTAACAGCTTATCCTGATGGATATCTCTGCCCTTACTGGAGACGTTGGTGGTGATCTCCTTGCCTCCTTGTAATCCTTTTATTTAAAAATTGTGTGAACCTAGCATTAAACAAATAGTGAAGGTCAGCAGAGGTTATACTCTTAAGCAAAAAGAAGATGCTTCTGGAGCTCTGGGCTCACTTCTAGAGACACAGATCTCAGTGAGACCTCCTAAGCTGCATTCATTGGGTCTTCTTGTGGTTTCTTTCGGCACTGGAGCATAACACACGACGCTTGACCATTCTCAGAAGAGGGAATCAAGGGACGTTTTTGCCACTGGGAACGATTATGGCTCATTTTAGGGGAGCTCTGGTGACTACCTCGGGCATTGCCGTGTGGCTCGAGTTCAGCCTCCTCAGCCTATTGGCACAGATCCTTGATCCCATGGGCAGAGACTTCTTAGCTTCCACCCCTGACCTTTGGGCATTCCCAGTGCAGATCCCTGGAGCAGGTCTGCGTGAGACATTGGCGTGGTCTCCAGGCGTCCAGCTGTACTTGTGGGAGGCATTGTTCTGGGCTCTAGGTCTTTAGCTGGACTTGTGCAGGATACTAGGATCCAGGCCCTCATCTGCTTTCTTTGGCCATTAGTATGTGGACAAGTTCCCTGCTTTCTTTGTATATGATTTTCGGGGTGGCTCCTGGAATGATATTATACAATGGGTCCCATGTTCCCTTTGCCCAACCCCAAAGCATGACAAATATACATTGCTGTGACGCTTCCCCCCTAAATGTTGTCCGGTCCAGTCAGCAAATTCCAGATTCCTTTGTTCTTGCTGCCTTCTGTAGCACTTCTGCAGGTCCTGTTGAGCGAGTGTGTGTAGAAGCGCTCTTTGGCAGGCTGACCAGATAGCTCAGCGGGCTCAATCGCCTGCCTAGGAAGGCACAGGGGCTGGGGCTCAATCTCCTGGGTGCCATGCTGGCCCCACCCCTGGAGGTGCCCTGAAATTGTGACTGAGACTGGGCGTGGTGTTGCGGGCCTCTCCTCCCAGCGCTTGGGAGGCTGAAAACAGGAGGATTGCCAGCAGTCCAATCTGTATAGTGACAATCTGTAGACATTGTACTTAATCCATTAAAGAACTTTCTTAGGCTGCTTCGATGTCCTGAATATATCTAAACTGTTTAGTTTTCATGCCCATGTTGACTTGAGGAAGGGCCGGCAGTCTCGGCGCACCAGACCTGGTAACCAAAGCGGTGAAGACACAGCATCGTGTTTCTTGGAGCTCCTTTTCCATTAGGCTACGCTTAGCAGCAAAATTCACGGTGCTTCTAACTCCAACTCATAAAGACCTCAGAGAGAGGATTCCTGCCACTGCCACCAAAAGGGCCACGAGGAGCGCTCAGTCCTGGACAGCATTTTAAATAGTATAGTCATTATACATTTTGATCACCAGGGTTGCATTATACTGGTGAAGGGATAAGGCTGTGATTTGTGTCTAGTTACTTTCACAAAGCCCCATGCAGTCGTGGAGTGTTTTCTAGAGTTTGTGGTTCGCTCATTGTCCGTTGTGGGGGTTGTGGGTGTGGGTCCTTCACACCCACCATAGCAGACAGTCTGCATGGAGTACAGGGGAGAGAGGCTTTCTGCCCGCAGCTGCCGCCGCTGCCCCTCCCTCTGTTCTTGGCTGTTTGCCACCGCCATGAACTGCTGCCCGCTGCCATGTGCTGCTCTGCCTTGGAGCCAGCCGGCACGGGCTGCAATCTCCGCTAACTCTGAGCTGGAAAAGCTTTTTCTTCTTTAAATCTGGGTGTTGGGTATTTGTCCCACTCAGGAGAAAAAGGTAACTAAGATATACAACACCAAGAAAAAGAAATCTATCTGTGCAAAACGAATGTGTAAGGAATGCCAGCTACCAGGATATTGGCCAATACATCAAGTCCAATCATACCACTAATTACACGTCCTCTGTAATTTTTCTTTCAATAATTTTTTGGGGCAGGAAGTCAGAGCCAAATTATATAAAGGAAAAACTACCACTTCTGTGTTGTTTTGTGCATGAAGTATTCATTGTGTGCCTACGGGCTGCTTGCTCCTCATTTCGAAGTATTCTTTTTTTTTTTTTTTTTTTTTTTTTTTTTTTTTTTTTTTTTTTTTTTTTTTTTTTTTTTTTTTTTTTTTTTTTTTTTTTTTTTTTTTTTTTTTTGTCTTTTTGAGACAGGTTCTTGTTATGCAGTTCAGGCTGCTTTTGAGCTCACTTTTGTAGCCAGGCTGATCTTGAACTCACAGCAGTCCTCCCGCCTCAGCCTCCCAAGTGGTGGGATTACAGGCGCGCGCCACCATGCTCGGCTTTGAGGTATTCTTTAGAACATTTGGGAAAGGAAAATTACAATTTCCAGTTGAATTTCAGAAAATCTACTAGGATAACGACCTCAGGGTAGTCTTGTAAATACATGTGTGCTGGGGCTGGCGAGAGAGCTCCGTGGTGTAAACTGCCTGCGTAAATCTAGTAGGGGCAGTAGTCCTATCCTCAGCACCACCACATGTGGCGCCAGCCCTGACCCCAGGGCTGGCTGAGCCAGCCTAAATAGATAGATAGATAGATAAATAAATGAATATGTGTTAGTAAGACAGAACCCAAGAACACAATCTGAAACTGTATCAAAAAGAAAATGTGGCGCATGGGCAAACGTGTGAGTTCATTAGTTTTGATACTCATAAACGGACACATTAAAAACTCTCTTAGCTGGGCATGGCAGGACCTGACTACAAGATGCATATGCAGGACGCTGAGGCAGGAGAGTTGCTCTGCGCTGAAGCCCACGTTGGCCTGCATCGTTCATGCAATGCCAGGCTGGACGACATAGCAAGACCCTCTCTCATGTAAAGATTATGGCACGAACATGAGAGTCCAGGCCTGCGCTCCTCGTATGGAAGTTAGTTATACATCACCAAGTGTCAGTTAGGTGCAGAAGGGACGCAAATGCCTACATACACTGCGATGCACAAGGAGGATGAGAATGAAATACCTTCAACAGATACTGCTGTTCCTGTGAGGAGCGGTAGCAGGTTGATTCGATACAGGGTCTCCCTGTTCAACTCAGAGTCATTGTGTTCTGCCTGTCTCAGCCTCCCCAGTGCCGGAATTACAGATGTACGCCGCAATGCCTGGTTTTGGTGGCCAGCATGGTGCGCTCAGGGTTCTGGCCCTGGCTTAGCATGACTATACGGGGATGGAACCTGGGTCCTTGCACTTGCCAGGCAGGTGCTTAGACCCGCTAGCTGTGCCTCCAGCCCCAGGGGGGTGATTTTTAAAGCAGAGATATATGGGTACACAGCCGACGGAAAGAAAATAACTATGTCGAAGAGACAACCGCTCCAAATCTATACTCCAATAGCTAGATGGATATAAACAGTGACATTTAGAAACGGAAGAAAATGTAGGTCCTAGACACCATGGAATACTACCCAGCTATGGAAACAGATGCATTTTGTCATCTCTGAAAGCATGTAGGGAAATGGAGAATTTTTCTAAAAGCGGAATAAGTCGGATGCTAAATAGCACATGCGACATGTTTTTCCTTATTTGTGAAAGCCTGAAATTTTGGGCTTATAGGGAAAAAATTATGATTATCAATATCTGGGATACATGGGAGGAAGGCTATAAAACGATAGACCGACATGTAGCAAGAAAATCTCTATGAGACCATCTGTGTTCAGTTATGGTGCGTTGATTCAAAGAATTCTAAGATGCTGTAAATGTTTTCAGGGATGCAACTATTTCCCTGAAAATTATTCCATTTGCGAGAGCATTCATGATGGAAGAATAGTGCTCCATTATGTGTAATCTCCACAGTGGAGAGAATTAAGCCATGGGAAAGGCGTGTACCTCGTCCTACAGATGAATGCGAACATAATGTGTGACAGGTGTGTACTCATCAAAAAGTTGAAAAGCAGAATAAATTTAAATAGAACAAGCAAACCTAGTAAGTACCCACAAATCAGCAGTTAAGAAATGGATCATTAACGAAAAGCCTCTTAGTAATACGCTTGCATGTATGAGTACAAAAGGTATGTGGGAAATCTCAGGATTTTATGTTCCATTTAGTAATGATGCTAGAACTCCAGTCCAAAACAGTCTGTTTTTATAAAAGAAACAAAATTATCATGGTGAAGTAACGGCCGTCCCTTCGGTCCTGAAGGAGAAATAAATAGAATGCAGAGAACCTGAGCATCCATTCCATGGTGAAAATCTAATCTTTTCTTTTTCCTGAATAATGTTGTTGGGAAATGCGTGCTTAGAGGAAATTGCTTCCATCCCTGTAGATGGCCAAGGTGAGTCAAGGTCGCATGAACAAACAATGAGGATCAAAGAAAAGACTCCGAGCAAGTGGCCCTGAATGTGTCACGATACTTACCAGGGAGTTGGACTTGATGAGTTTCAACATGAAAGAAATGCATGATGGTTGAGATTCCGACAGCGAAAAGTCTTGGTGCAAGAAACCTGCGAGCTGAACGCAAAAAGTTGTCATGTCATTCTTTTGGAATGGTCAAAAAACCTGCGTTTGAACATTGTCAAAGAATATTCTTCCAAACTGGTGCCTAGATATCTGAGAGAAGAAACTCTTTGAAATAGCACATTGCTATTGTAAGCAGATGGAAGATAATGGTTTTAGAAAATGTAAAAGAAGTGATAAGTGCCTTTTTGAGTGTGTGTAACTCATGTAACACAGACCATGTGAATGCAATTTACACTTAGATGTACAAATCATGAGAAAGTTACTGTATATATAAAAAAGCAAATCGTCCTGCTTCTATGTTTGCTTCTATTTAAATATGTGGAAAATTTTTGATGGAGTCGTTGCAGTCAACCAAAAGGCTGATTTGTGTTTATGGGAAAGCGTTCTTTAAAAATTGCTTTGCTGTGACCAAACTTAAAATCTCATCAAACGCACGATCGCCGCTGGAATATTTTCCGTATTGGTGAATGATGGGTATTCGTACATGTGGCTGTACGCGGTTTCTTTTAACTGCATCTTGCTGTGTCTCTAAAGTAAAGATGAGACAACGTAACTGTCTTACACATTTTCACGTACTGGGCAAAAATACAATATTTTTGTGAAGAATAAAGCAAAATAGGTGCTGGAGAGATAGCTCCGTGGCACAAGTGCCTGCTTGGCAAGTGCAAGGTCATCAGTTTGAACCTTGGTCCCTCCAAAATAAAGAAAGAAAGAAAGAAAGAAAGAAAGAAAGAAAGAAAGAAAGAAAGCAAAATTGAATTGAGAATTGAGATAGAAGAGGCCTTTTGCAAATTTCCTATTTTATGCTTGTCTTCCGTTAAAGCTTGTAGAAATACTGGGTTGATTGATAGATTTTTGCAGAACCTAGCACTGAATTCAAGTCCTTACCCAATAAGGCAAGCACTTATTCTACTGAGCTATCTCGCCGGCCCTAGAAATGTTATGATTTTATGGCTTTATTCATTGTATTAGACCTTCAGCATTTCTCCTGTAAGCGTTGTAGTAATCTCTAGATTTTAGGGCTTCAGCGTTGAGGCAGTTCCTCAGTTGAACTGTTTGATTTGAGGGACACCGGACATCTGCACGCACATATGGAGGCATAGCTCTAAGCTCACGGTGGATCGGGCTCTGTGGGTACTTGAAGAACGTTAAGAAAATGTGGATGATCACAGTTAATTAGTGACATGGCTTCTACCTCCTAGTAATAGAAATGACTGCTGCATTAATTTCGATAACGCTTTCAGAAACTCAAAGCGTCTCAATTCCTGCCTGTCGTTGTAGCAGATTGTCACTGTTGGGGTGTCTGTTGTGTAGCCAGCAGGCATGGGTTCGCCTTAGTGCTGGATCCCGGAGACCAAGGTCCAGCGGTGACAGAGCTTGCACCTGTTGGGGCTGCTTCGTGGGTCACAGAAACAGAGTCCACACTTGGTTCTGAAGGGGTCAGTCCTTTAAATTTTATGACAGTATAAAAAAAATAATCTGCGTTGCTTCTTTTCCTTTCCAATTTCTTTGCTGCAGAAGCACCAACGGTAGGACTTATCATTTCTCCCGTGGCTTCTGTGCTTTATCAACTGCAACGTTGTCATTACTGCGGGCAGCAAAACCTTCTGTCTGCGGAGGGTGCAGTGCGGTCTCCCTGGGTGGCCCAAGAAGAGGCAAGCCCACGGGCTGTCCTCTGCTTGTGGAAGTCTTTGATAAAAGTCGCTTCCTTCATTACCGTTCCTGTTCTCCACACTTTTCTGAACTACAGAAATGCCAGCCGCGATCAGGTTTCCTAAATACCCCGGAAGCCAGCACACGGATACTAAGCTGCTTATGGAATTGCCATGGAGAGAACAAAGCCTAGTTCCTTGCAGTATACCGTAAGCTCTTTGCATTGAGAATTGTATAAAAGAAAAAAAAAACAAAACAAAACAAAAAAAAAAAAACCAAAGAAACAATTACACCCGCACACAGACAGAGATGAGAGGCTGCGTGGAACTTCACCGTCGGGAATTACAGAAATGGTTTCAACAAAGCAGAAACCCTTTCACTTGTCAAAATATACCTCACTGTGGATTCTTCTGAGCTCATTCTGAAATGCCTCTGGACTCCAAAATGTATCCTAGGCAGTCTAAGGTGCTGACCTGGAAGTGAGCATGCATTTTCTTCTAACATCCCAAGGCAACCTGCTCTTGCTTAGGAGAATTACACGGCAAACTCTTGTACCAGCTTCCAGAAGGAAGGATTTGGCCAGCCTGAACTGCATAGCGACACCCTGTGTCAAAAAGCCAAAAAAAAAAAAAAAAAAAAAAAAAAAAAAAAAAAAAAAAAAAAAAAAAAAAAACAAAAAAAAAAACAAAAAAAACCAACCAAACAAACGAAAAACCCTTCCAACAGGGTCTGAACCATGTTTCTATGGCTGGCCATAATTAACCAGCGCTTGCTACTGAGACTGCTTTGAGCTCAGAGACGTGCAGAGGCTCAGTCTGTGTCTGGCTGGCTCCAATGCACAAGGCAACGCGAACAGCTTGGAGGCCGGTAGCTGCTTGCTGTGTGGGGCCCCGGGGACAAAGGGGACAATGTCGGATCTTTCCTTCCAGGCCACGGCTCCTGAAACTCGGGGCTTCTCCTCAGGCCCCTCTTCCCACCGGAACCTGCAGCTCTTTGCTGCACTCTATACTCATGCACAGGCGGGTGTGGAATGCCCTGGGGCAAAACGCATTCTCCATCCTCCAGCTCTGAACAGACGACAATGTGTCGTTATGAAGGGACAAATATTTCTCAGGATCTGTTAAAAAGAGAACACGGGCCAATGAGTTTATTGCTGCATTTGAGAACTGTGATATTTCTCTTTCCTTTTTGAGACAAACCACTTGAGACTCACCGTGACTTTACGTTTGTCTACCATATCATCCTCTCCTGAAACCAAACAACCAAGGGATTAATGGTCAAGCGGAGTTAATGCCACCCCTGAGAAGGAGGGACGTCCAGAGAAATGTTCTTAAATGTTTATCAGAACAGCGGTTCGAAGTTTTGTATCTTCTTCTGTGCCGTGAGGCTGGATAAGCATGAAAATTTCTGCTGTCTTGGCCTGCGTATTTCTAACGGAAATACATCATTTTGTTGGTACCAAAAATGGACCCAGATCTTCACACTGAGCTAAATCCGAGAAAAAAAAAAGAAAAAGAAAAAGAAAAAGAAAAAGATGAGTAGAGTAATTAAAATCTGAAAGGTTTAATAGATACAGTAAAATGCAAAGAATGTATTAAATGAGAAAGAAAGACTGGGATGAGGGAAAGGATAAAGGAAGGAAAGGAAATATATTTAGATGTATACACAATGTAGTTGGGTAATCGTACTGTTGATTTCTGCCGGTCATTTGAAAAGATCAGTTAAAGTTTAAATTTCTTTTCTTTGAACTTTTTTTTTTTTTTGTCCTTTGAGGTTCTTACAGCTTTTATTTACTGTTTTGTTTCCTTTCTTTCTTTTTTTCTTTTTCTTTTTCTTTTCTTTTTGTCTTTTTGAGACAGAGTCTCACTATGCAGTTCAGGCTGGCCTTGAGCTCACTTTTGTAGCCCAGGCTGTTCTTGAACTCGCACCGATCCTCCTGCCTCAGCCTCCCGAGTGCTGGGATTACAGGAGTGCGCCACCACGCCCGGCTCTTGTTTTTTGTTCTGTAAAAGAATCTTTGCACATTTTATCGTGTAGGCGGAGCAACTAGCACGAAGATAGTACCGTGTAGTACAGGAAACATTGCTGAATTTCTCTTACTTTGCTAAATGAAATTGTGTTCCTTGCTAACGCTGTTTTTTCTTCTTTTTTTGTCACTATTCTGCATTTTTTTTGCTTAAATAGAAAATTAATACTTTAATAAAATGAAAGATTATGAATTTTTTTTTCAAAACACATTATTACTACATTTCCAATGTTTGATACAATGCAGATTGTTCTCGTCCTAGTAGTTATACAGAGCACAGGGCGTAGCTGTGATAATTTTTATAATCATTATTGGTACAAAAATCTTTTTTCTCTTTGAACTAAGAGAAAGTAGTTGTATACATAATCCAGTGTTCCATAACCGCAGTGGGTTATTGGTAAAACTGGCAACATTGGAAGCTGGTGACTTAAGCCTTTTACAGCTCAGCCTTCTAATCTAGCTTTCTGTTTTGTGCCGCATGGATAAACTTTTCTGCTCGTTGGTTAAGGGCAAGCTTAAGCAGACCTGTGCAGCAAAGCATGGAACTTTGGTATCTCCCAAGGTCAGTGAAATCCCTTCAGGATTTACTTTGGAACCATGTATTTTGCATTCTTTAAAAAAATTATAAAACGGTTTTAAAGTAAAAGCAGAGCTTCTTTAAGAGGCCAAGTTAAGCAGGCTGCATACAAGTGGTCTGAAGCACGTGCTTAGGCAACCTTAGGCAACTGCAGCGACCGCGGTTCAATCCCTGGCACCACATGCTGCACCAGTCCAAGCCCCCCAGGGCAGGCTGAGCCGGACATACTACAAAAATATATGAATGAATAAATGAATAAGTAAAAAATAAATGGAAAAATGAAAACACTGAGGGGTGTAGGATTTTGCTCTGAGCCTCGGGAGAGGCCCTGAGGGAATTAAGAGCCCTCGAGGCGGTGGTAGAGCAGAGCCTGGTGCATGTGGATTTGACCAAGAGATACATTTCAGAGAGAAAGGGCAAAGCGTAAGTAAGGGTCTGAGTTGGATAAACTATTTGGACAGAGGGGAGGGAGAGAGAGCGACAGGGAGAGGGTAAGGCAGGTAAGGGAGAAGTGGAGTTAGAGACAGACAGACAGACAGAGAGAGGGAACACAGACAGACAGACAAGAAGGAGAAAGACAGAGAGGACAGAGACAGATAGAAACAGACCCATGGACACAGACAGAAATCCAAAATTCCCATTCCATTCATACCCTTTCTTCAAAGTATATTGGAATTGATGTTGGGTGTGGCCGCCACTGGAAATCTAAATGTATATACACCTTATTTTTATAAAAAAAATAATTTGACAAAATAAATAATTAAGCAATGCAGAATTTCAAAGCAGGATAGTGAAAAATCAGCAGTGGTTGCTACGTTGCATGGTGGCATCTTCAAAGCATTTGCGCAGGCAGGAAAAATGCATCCCCAAGTTAAGCCTTAACTTCCTTGTAGGGAGGCAAAAGCAGCTAGTAGCACCGTCTCTACAGCGCCGATGAGGGTTAAAACGAAGAGAGAGTAACGTCAAGGTAGCTGGTGGGTTCCGTATGTTTCATTTTATCTTATTTAATTCTTTATGTGTTTAGAGGAGGGTCCACAGGGTGTCACTGCACAGAGAGGGCTCCTAGTGATCCTGCGGTGTTGAGCCTCCCTCGCGCTGGGAGTGCGGCGCGCACCACCGCCCCCAACCTGGATCTCCCTACCAGTGCGTCCTGGGCGTCGGCGGGCCCGGCAGGGCACAACGGGGATCGAACCCGGGCAGCTGTGCTCTGCCTGGGCAGGTGCGTCAGTCTGCTGACCTCTTCCTGCCCTCTTTGATGTGTTCAGTCGTAGGAAACTGGAACAAGCAGAGTGGTGTGCCTGTCTGCTTGTGCTATCTTATGTCTTCAGTTTAGCTCACAGAACGGGACAACGGTCACCTCAGCGTAAGTTACCAGGAAGGCCAATGGAAACGTTACCAACCTTAGAAAGAATCGGGACAGGCCGCATGACATAGGATTGCTTAAATGAGCTGTGCCACACAATTAAGCCAAGCAGAGCTGAGCTATACAACTGTATAGTACAGAGTTCGGGCAGATTTAAAGATCACAAGTCAAATCCCGAAGGAATATTATTTGCATTAGCAGGCAAACCCAGACGCAATGAAAGATCGCAGACTGAAGGGAATATACGGGAACATTGACTTAGATCTTACCTTTAATTATTATTAAAGATGTCTCTTTCAGGGGCCTGGCAAGATGGCTCAGTGTTCTAAAGCGCCTGCTGAGGAAAGCTTAGGCGGCTGCAGGGACCGCGGTTTGATCCCCGGCACCACATGCTGCACCAGCCCTGCCCTCAGGGCAGGCTGAGCCGGCCATAAAAATAAATAAATAAACAAAACTTCTGAAACAAGAAAAAAATAAAATAAAATCAAAAGTTCTTAAAAACAAACAAACAAACAAACAGAAACCGGATGTCTCTTTCAAACACTCATGCAGATATTGGTCTGATGGTATATAGTATTAAAATTGTAGCTTTTGAAGAACAATTTGTACATTCTTTTTTTTTTTTTTTTAATTTGTACATTCTTAAACGTTTCATTGCATCATAAATTATTGGTCTCAATGAATATCTATCTTTATAATCATGGGTAGCATCATTAAAATTGTGTCAAACTAGCTCATACTAAAGAACAATATTTTTGCAATGCCTCTTTTGCCTGCTTTTTGCATTTATTTATCTTCCCTTCTTTGTTTTGTTTTGGTACCAAGAATTGAACCCAGGACCCTGCATTTGCCAGGCAGGCGCTTACGCAGCTGAGCTATCTCCCTGGTGCTATTGTAGAAATTAAGGAAGTTTTATATCTCACTAGTGCACACGTGTCATGGTACTGGCGATTCCGTCTACTCTTTTGTAATGTCATTTAAAATTCATTTCCTGAGTGAATTTAGTTTTCCTAATGAATTTATTTTAACATAAAAAAAGAAGTCCCTTAAAAGTTATATACTGAGGTAATGCTTTAAAAGTTGATCACAAGAATTTAGCACGTTTAGCCGGGCATGGTGGCGCACGCCTGTAATCCCAGCACTCGGGAGGCTGAGGCAGGAGGATCGGTGTGAGTCTGAGACCAGCCTGGGCTACAAAAGTGAGCTCAGGGCCAGCCTCAACTGCAAAGTGAGACCCTGTCTCAAAAAGACAAAAAAAAGAAAGAAAGAAAGAAAGAAAGAAAGAAGCCGGGCGTGGTGGCTCACGCCTGTAATCCCAGCACTTGGGAGGCTGAGGCAGGAGGATCGTTGTGAGTCTGAGACCAGCCTGGGCTACAAAAGTGAGCTCAGGGCCAGCCTCAACTGCAAAGTGAGATCCTGTCTCAAAAAGACCAAAAACAACAAAAAAAGAAGTATTTAGATATTTGATGTGCGGCTGGGTGCTCCTTTGCCCCCTTCACATTGGCACTGGAAAGTTTCGGAGCGAAAGACTTCAAGAATTAGGTAGGAACTTATCTGATGATAAAAGTGTGTAATAGAACAATTGTTAAATTTTTCTGGTTTTGAAATTCTGTACTGTATGTAAATAAATAAATAAATAGATAGATAAATAAATTTTTAATTAAAAAAAAGAATTAGGTAAGAGACTGAAAGGAAAATACAATTCCATCATTTCTTGCTTCTCATCTCTATGAGGAGATGGAATTTTATTTTTGTCATTATTATTTTTCATTTATATATTAATTAATCAATCAATTAATTAATTGTGATAGGGTTTCATTATGCAGTTCAGGTTAGCCTTCTGCTCATTTTGGTAGCACATAGGCTGGTTTCAAATTCAGAGCTCTTCCTGTTCTGCCGTGCCACGTGCTGGGATTACAAATGTGTGCCACCATGTCCAGTAACAAGAAGGTGGGTTATTTATGAAAGCATCACTTAGCACAATCATCCTCTGTCATTTTGACATTTGTTTTATCTGTAATTTACTGCTATGCTTCTAAAACACCATGTCTAGAAAAAAATATCTCCCTGGTTTGAAATAAGAGAAGCCATATTTATATCTGATAATGAGGAACTTAATTTCCAAAAGGAGGTTAAATAATAGGTACACTGTTCTTCATTAATGACAATTATAATTTAAAAAGCAGCGCACTAATGAGTGTAGTGCCAAATACTGATAAAACCTCGAATTCAAATTACAGTCGCTATAACATAAATGAAATGTCTTCAGTTATAAGTAGCAGAGTTAAAATTGCGTGGTTAGCCAAGAAAAATATGTGTCCCTTCATTTTCATACAGCTTTCAAACTCTGGTCTGGTTTGTCAAGAATAAGAACAGTTGCATAAAAATGTTAGGGAAAGCTAACGTGTATTGTAAGGATAATCAGGATATTTCCTATGGTAAAGGCAAAAACAGAATAAACTCTAAATTGACTTAGGTTATCTGTCTGTCTGTCTGTCTGTCTGTCTGTCTATCTATGTATCATGTATCTATCTATCTATCTATCATCTATCTATCTATCTATCTATCTATCTATCTATCTGTTATGGTTTATGTCTAGTTGTCCCCCCAAAGCCTAGTGGAGTCATTGGGCGGAGACTTGTACAGTTTGAGACTTGATCCATGATCCCTGGGATTATGGGTTTTAGTACTGATGGGATTTTGGGTGTAGCCTAAGGCGGGGGCTAAGGCGGAGAGCCTGAATGTAATATAAGGAGAGACAGAGAGACAGACTGGAGCTCTAGCTGTTGCTGCTGCTCTGCTGCCCTGATTGATTGGCTGCCTCTGACACCATTTTGTTGTTGCTCCGCCGCCATGAACTGGATGCTCTCTGCTCTGTTCCGCTCAGCCTTGGGCCAGCCGAATATGGACTGAAACCTCCATGAACTGTGAGCTAATAAACCATTCCCTCCTTCATCTTGAGTGTCTGGTATGTGCCCCAGCAATGAGTAGAAAGTAACTAAGACACTATCTATCTGTCTGTCTGTCTATCTATCTATCTATCTATCTATCTATCTATCTATCTATCTACTTATCATGTACCTGTCTACCTATCTATCTACCTATCTAGCTATAAATCATCTATCTATGTAATTTGCTATGCAGGTCACCCTCCTAGTGATTTACTGTCTCAGGCTCCCCAACAGCTCTAAGATTACAGGCATGCACCCAGCTCTGGATTATGAACCTGGTCTCGGTGGCGGCTCAATGCGCCTCGAGGGTGGGGTTGGCGCTGACGCTGCGTGTGGTGCTAGGGATCAAACCCAGGTCCCTGCACTTGCGTAAGCAGCCACTTAGTCCACTGATCTACCTTGCTGGTGCAACTTAGATAATATTGTTGTAGACAGGAACATCTTTCTATAGCAAATATGGTAGAGAAAATTTTATTTCCATAATGTAAGCCACATTTCTGTTGCACAATCTGATGGCTCGTGTCGCATCCAGACATCTCAACAGGCTAAGCCCTCCCTCCTACATTCTGGATTCAAACCAGTTTTGTCCACACTCTACACTTTCATGTTGTAAGTGGGATAAATTCGGTCACATCAAACCCCTTCCCTACATGGAACACATCTGTGAAATTTCAGACGCAGTAATACAATTAGGTACCATCCAACGTACATAATTGTTGAAATAAAAAAACAAGACTGTGGTATACGGATTGAAGTCCAAATCTCTCTACGCATAATAATTTTGCCCCTTGAGGGGCAGGTTGAAGCTATTTCAAGAATAAAGAGCAGTTCACCCCAAAGGACTGAGGCAATTTAGTGCTTGGGGTGGGTCCTCGACCACACCCAGAGCCCTGGGGTCACTCAGTTGTGGGCTGTTTTTATTTTTGATTCGCAAGAAGCAAAATAAAGAAAGTACGGCTCAAAAGCGTCGGCAGCGCTATATATTTTTTGGCGCTGTTGTCAATATTTTTGTAAGGATCTACAGGGCCTACAGGGTCTCACGTAGGTTGGGCTCATACTGATTCGGGTGTGTTCAGCCTACATAAGCGCTGGGATTTCAGGCACATGTCACCACACCAAGTCTCAATGGCATTCGTAGCGCACCCCACACTCCAGGAATGGGGTTGGCATGGCAGACCTGGGCATAGAACCCCTGGACTCTGTGTCTGCCTAAGCTGAGCTAAGCTGTCTGGCCAGCCCTTAGTGCTATATGGTTTTAAAGCATCTGAAAAAACGCAAAAGTGTATAGAGGATTTGTGAAGACTGCATGGGGTTTTCAGCTCCAAGTGTGGGGCCAAGACAGAGGGAGATGGAGTCAGAGAGCGAGATAGAGAAGGCGGGAAAGAAGGGAGGGAGGGAGGGAGGGAAGAAGGAGGGGGGAGGGGAGAGGGAGGGAGGGAGGCAGGGAGAGAGAGAGACAGACAGAGAGACAGAGAGAGGAAGATAATCCATATGCCTCATCTCCCCAGCCCCATAAAAAGTACTTTTGATTTCAAGTCCCAGGAATGAGAAGAACACAGAATTGTAACCCTATACCAATTTTCAACCGACACATACATCAGAAAATCAGTGCTGGTGGGCATGCCACTGTGAAATGCAGGTATGATTTCAGCAGGTATTTTAATTTCTTGGCTCCTCTTTTTGGTTTTTGTTGTCCGCGTAGCTTTGCTTTACATAATGATTCCAACTGTCTGGAGGAACAGGAACACGTGAACGAAAAGCTTTTCTTCTTTACACTGTGTTTGGTACAGAGTCTCACTGCACAGCTGACACCCATGGGGATCCTCCTGTCTCAGCCTCCCTAGCAGTGGGATTACAGGCGAGAGCATGGCGCCCAGACTCGGTGGCTGGCTCAGTGGGCCTGAGGGCGGGACCGGCACAACGTGCACTCCGGGGATCGAGCCCTGGTCCCTGCGCTTGCCTAAGAATGTGTTTAGTGCGCTGAGCCATTTCGCCGGCCACCGGATGTAAAACATATTGCTCAAGTTTACCTCTGTATCGATCTCTTAGTATTTCAGATCTCTCCCATGACCTCGAAATGCACTCTCTGTGTTTCAACATATTTCTTTTATTTTACTCCTTAAATTAAAAAAAAAATAGTTTTGAGGGGGATTTGTCATGCAGAGAAACCATACACTTTGAATATCTTCCTGTGTTGATTTATGCGACATAGATTATCTAAGTCCTGCAACTGAAATTTAAACACTCAGGACCTCATCGAAGAACGCTTAGCCATCGTTTCTCCATTTCTCTCGCACTTAGAGGATCAAAGTATACTGCAGATGTAAAGCTCAGAAGTCACAGATTTTACATTAGTTAGTTTAGGTAGCGGTGCATGCATTCCTGCGATGTCCAACTCAACTCTTGGGGTCCAAAGTTCAGCAATGCCCAACACGGATACGCGTGCTCATGGGACACCCCAAGACGTCCTAAGGGGATGGGAACGCTGACCTTATGTTAACTCCAATTCTAATTCTGAACTGTGTGAGTCCTAGGTACATGTAGCCGTTGCTTTACCGATGAATTGTATAATTATCATCTGGCATAATTATCAAGTCAATTTCCATGAGTGCTCAAAATCAGTGACCTCTGATTACTCAAGACTTCTTTTTTTTCTCAGTTTTACACTGATGTATAGCGATACTGTCTTAGCCTCGCGTGCTGGTAATCTGCTATGATCTCAGCATTCAGGAGGTGGCAGCGCCTCGATTGTCACAAGTTTGAGGCCAGCCTGAGCTACATAGTGAGTCCAAAGCCAGCCTGAGTGACCAGACAACCCCTTTCAGAAGAAAAGATAAAAGTGAACAAACAGAAAGAAGAATAAAGAAGAACGCTGCACTTTAAATTTTATTTTATTGTATTTTTGGCTTTTTGAGACAGGGTCTCGCTATGCAGTGCAGGCCGGCCTTGAGCTCTCTTTTGTAGCCCAGGCTGCTCTCGAACTCACATTGATCCTCCTGCCTCAGCCTCCCCAGTGCTGGGATTACAGGTGAGAGCCTCCACACCCGGCTCTGCACTTTAAGTTTTAAATGTCCAATCCCAGTATTTAAGGTTTTCCTATAACAATCACTGGTGAGGATGTTTATTGAAATAGGAATTAACTTTTGTCTTATTAATTCAACATTTAATTCTCTAGTCCAAATATATAAAAGGGCATAAGAGAAGAGTGACTTTTAAAGAGTCTGAAACTGTATCATTGGAATTTTGAGGTTCCGTAATACATTAAAGTTGAAAACTTCCGAATTTGGCTTCTGTTCCAAACAGCACACAGGTACATAGTGTGTCATACACCGATTCGAAAGTGTAAACAGCTGTGCAAGTAGAACTGTCGTTGTATTGGTTGGGATTTCAAACCACAGATGTTTACAGAGGAATTTAACTTGCAAATGAGCTGATTTGCATGCGCTCCAATCCCAGGGCGAATTTCACTCTGCGGCAAATAAACCTCCTAACCGTCTTGTCCTTACCACTTCAGATCTCCAATACTACCGCGGCCTTGCCTTGAGGAGGTGCCGAGAAGCTGGCGGCTCTGATTCCAGGCTCGCAGTGAAGATGAACCAGACACCAAGACAGGTACGCCCGCCCAGGTGCAGGCCTGCTGGCCCCTGGTGTAGGGAGCTGCCCACGTGATACCCACGTGGCTCTTCCTCCAAAAAAATTTGCAGAATATATATAGCACTGGACGTCTCATTTTCTCCAATTCTTGGCATGTACATTGCAAGCTTAAGTAAACTTATTTCTTATAATTCAAAATCACACTCATACAATCATTTGTTGATTTTTTTCTTTTTCTTTTCTTTTCTTTTTTTATTGGGGGGAGGCAGGACCGAGGTTTGAACTCATAACCTTGCACTTGGCAAGGCAGACCCTTGTGCCACAGAGCTATCTTCCCTGGCCTGCATATAATCATTTGTTCAATTAAAAAAAAAATAACAAAACAGATATTAAGCTCAGGAACTTATACCTTCTAAACAGGTGCTGTACCACTGAGCTATATCCCTGGACACTGAAACTTTACCAATAGTTGCAAGTAAAAGGTAATGACCGGAGCTAGGGAGATAGCTCCATGGTACAAGTGACTGCCTGGCAAGGGCAAAGTTGTTGGTTCGAATCCCAGTCCCTGAAAAAAAAAAATCATATATATATATATATATATATATATATATATATATATATATATGAATAAAATGCACAATACAACGACTTTTGGAAGAGTCACTCTCCTGTATTTTAAACTGCACTCATTACTTGTGAGCTCATAATTCTAATCATGAATTTCCTTTGCATTTGAAGACCTAAATTCTGAAATCTAAGGCTCAGCACTGGTAGATTTTGTTGTTTAAATTCCCTGTACCTCTGGTGCTATTAGAAACTCAAGCTCCAAATGAAATCCTCCAAACTGTACTCTACAGTAAGGACAGGTACCTATTTTTATGGCTTGCATCAAATGTCATTGACTTAGTTTGTAGCCCAAACTTTCACTTCAATTGCAATATATAAACTTAAGTATGCCTCATAATTCCATGGCTGCTGGGGCACATACCTATAGTCCCAGCACTCAGGAGGCTGAGGCAGGAGGAACACTGGGAATTCGAGATGGACCTGGGGTACAAAGTGAACACACGGCCAGCCTGAACTGCATAGCAAGACCCTGTGTCAAAAAAAGAGGGGGAAATAATAATAATAATAATAATAATAATAATAATAATAATAATAATAATAAAACATTGCAATAGCCATTGATATTCCGAAGTTCACATTTCTCATGGATATGGATTATAGGATATATTTACAATCAGTAATGCAATTGTTGCATACTAATTACTTTTGATGAACTCTATCAGCATACTGAGTAGCCTGGTTTGTCTTATAGGAGGAATCCAAATTGTAAATAAAGAACAAACTAAGGGATAGATAATAAAAAATTAGGAGACATCTTTCTCAAAGAGGAGGTGAGGAAGAGATGGAGAGGAAAGGCAGGTAAAGCGGACAAGAAAGGATGGAAAAATAATTAATCTGTGTTCTGAGCACATACCAGCTGCACAAAGGATAGGTCAGGTACACCTATTATGCAAGATTCTTATACATCTATGTCTACATTAAAAATTCCATTCAAACTCTATTGACCTCAGTGAGAAATTCGAGTGTACATATTCACAATAATTATCAGTAACAGTATTCTACTTAGCCTGCTCTATATTCAGCAGTAAATACAGTAACATTCACACAATAAGGCTTCTAATGCAAATTTCCAAATCTACGTGACAACTTCAAGGGACATGACTGCTCCCCCTTGAAAATAATGCTCCTTACAATTCTATACTACAATTAATCTCAAAGCCAGCATTGATATGTGTGCCAGTTTTTATTCCAAACTACACCAATATATTTTATTCTATTACATTGCCAGTCAGTGCCAGTAATCCAGAGTGCCCTGAATGAGCTCTCCTGAAAATACTTATTCAAATTCCACCTAAGAGGCATTTATTTATTGAAATTTTCAGGGTTTTCACAGCTTACCTCTATAAGCCAATGCCAAGTAACATGATGGTCCTAATTAATTGCAACTTCAAATAAATTTCACAGCCAAGGCATTTCGATAAGTAGCAGTATTATGGTATTTCTTTCTTTCTTTCTTTTTTTTTCCAGAATTTTATTTATTTATTTTTTCTTGTTTCAGAACTTTTGTTTGTTTGTTTATTAATTTTTGTGGCCAGCTCAGCCTACCCTGAGGGCAGGGCTGATGCAGCATGTGATGCCGGGGATAAAACTGCGGTCCCTGTAGCTGCCTAAGTTTTCCTAAGCAGGTGCTTTAGACCACTGAGCCATCCTGCCGGGCCCTATTATGCTATTTCAAAATCTGTGCACAAGTGTTTTTTATGGCTCAAAAATAAAAGCTGAATAGTTTCTGAAACTAGTGTAGGATATTTAATAATCAAAATTCTATTTACCTGTAGTCCCCAAAGATATGGAGGACCTCACCGAGACTTGTAAATCCAAGTGTGTAAGTAATTCTCCGGCACTGGGGCTGGGGAGATAGCCCCGTGTCACAAGTGCCTGCCTGGCAAGTGCAAGGTTACGATTTCGAATCCTAGTTCTTGAAAAAAAAAAATTAGCCAGCACCAACATATTGATTGCTAACACAGCATTTCAAAATTAATGATATTTGTAGTTCCATACATATTTTGATAATAAACTGCTTCATTAAAAATGTCCTACTGAGTAAATTTTATTACAATTAATCGTTGTTTTGCAACTATTAATAAGACATAAGTATAGCACTGAACTTTTTTAATAATTAAGAAATATGAGCTGGGGAGATTCATTATAATACTTTGGGAAGACACGAAGTTACTGCCGTTGCTTTATTTGATTGGACTGGATTGGACTGGATTGGACTGGATTGGAAATTTTTACATGTGGTCTAAGCGCCTGCAGGCAAGCCCAAGGGTCTGGGTTTGATCCCTGGTACCCTATATGGTGACAACCCTGGAAGCGTGGCCATATTGTGCCTGCCACCAAAATCAGGGTGGTGGCTCGCATCTGTAATTCCAGGGCTGGTGAAGGTGAGACAGAAGGATCACTATGGGTTTGGGAGACCACACAAAAAATAAATAGAGAAGATTTTTAAAAATCTCAAGAAATAATGATGACATTGTACTTGGATATATTGCCCTCAGTGTTTAATAGGTGTTTGTTGTGTGTGCTATATATTCCTGCACAAAATACAGCTCCTGAGTTCAGAGCTGTGAAATTTTTTAAGGATAATTTTTGGTGTGTTTAAATAAGAGCTAAGGAGATAAAAATAGATGGGCGGTTATAACTTTATTTCTTTTGGAGAAGGATAAAATGTCAGAATCTATGATGCAATTAAAAATTGAAGTGTAATAAGTATTTTATGTATAAGTATTTTATAAGTCTTTATATTAGACTCACACGTTGAAATACATTTTTTTTCCTTTTTTATTTTGCTAAATTCATTATAATACTTTGGGAATATACAGAGTTACTGCCATTGCATTGACTGATTGATTGATTGATTGGTTCATTGATTGTATTTTAGGGAAGGGTCTACCGAGTGATCAGGGTCTTACTACTAGATCAGACTCGTAGTGATCCGCCTGTTTACAGCCCGCAAAGAGCTGGGATTACAGGCGCACGCCACCCGCCCAGTCACAAGTGCCATTTGCGCACTCACCGGGGGAGGGCCGGCATGGCAGGGCCAGGGATGGAACCCCCAGCCCCTGTGCCTGCTTGCAGGTGCTTTAATCTGCTGAGCTATTAGGCCGGCCCTGCAATTGTTGTCAGAAAATTATATTATGCTGCCACGATTTTATCACACAAGACTTCCATGTTGTATCTTTCTTTCCCAATACAAGCAAATGTTCCCTTGAATGCCTGTGTTCCAACTAAACTCTGTTTAGATTCTGTCATAAAAATCATCCAAAAATATATTTAAAATTCAGCTGGATAAGCAGATGAGCGATCGTTATTCTGAATAAGATCAAGGTCAGAGAAACATTTCAGGTATTGCCCTCAAGAAAATATAACCAATTTTATGCAGAAAAGCCTACATTTGGAGACCTGATAAAGGAACAAGCACAAGAGAATTCTTAAAATCATAGATTATATTGAGTATCACCTTCTGTAAAATTCTGGCATTTTTCTGAAAGTGGACATTAACAATTATGCAGGATGACTCAAGAGGCTGAGGGAGAAGGACTGTAATTTCAAGACCAGGCTGGGTAAGCTCAAACATCCTATTTTGTCTTACATGAGAAAACCTATTATAAGGAATTTTCTTTTTCTTTTGGCTGGCTCAAGCTGCCTTAAGGGCAGGTTTCATGTTCCTTGTGGCCCAGGGTATGGAACCCAGGTCCCCAGGGCGAGTCTGAGCTTGTTAAATTACGTGCTTTAATCCACTGAGCTGTTACCTGGCAAGCCCCTGACAAAACCTACTCTAGAAACTGTTATAAATCTATCATAAACAAGAAGCTAGATATTTTGCAATCAGAAAAGGGGAGTTACGGTTGGAAAATTGGGCCGGCGAGATAGCTCAGGGGTCTAACGTACCTGCTGAGGCAAGCTTAGGCAAGGACAGGGGCCACAATTCGATCCCGGTCACCACATGCTATGCCAGCCCTGCCCCCAGGGCGGGCTGAGGCGGCTACATAAAATACATAAAAAAAATCATGTTGGAAAGTTGTGGAAATAAAAACACTTGTGATGTTCCATATATGCAGAGCAAATGCCCAGGATGAATGTAATCCTTGTGTAATCCAACAGATGCATTTTTTTCTTTTTCTTTTTTTTCTTTTACAGGGTCTCACTACTGACTAGTAGTGATCCTCTTGCTTCCTGTTTCCCAAGTACTAATATTACAGGCACAGGAATGAAAAGTTGACCAGAAAGCATAAGGACTAACTTTTCCTTCCAGGGAATGAGTAGAAATGACTAGCATGATTCTCATAGCTGTCTTGTGTATATATACACAGCACGTTGCAGTTTGGTTATGATATCCATTCATTTCAGCCCACCCAAGGCATCAAAATCATGGCTAAGAATGTTTCTTCTGACAGTTTTTGTTTTCAGTGTCCCTCTTCTCTTTCTAGGAAGAAGAACAATACTAATTAATATCATCGCTGGGTTGCTTTCTTCGTCCAGGTTCGTGGTATTTATTCCTAGTAAATAAAGCCACGGGCTTATCCTCCCGACCCTTCGCGCCTGAGGTGCAGACCGGGATAGACAGCCTGTTCTTTTATTGTTCTATGTGGCAGAGATTGTGAGAAGTCTTCCAGAGCAGTCAGTGCTAATCCCACACGATGCTTTGCGGTGATTATTTTCTACAAAGAGAGAGAAAAAAAATATTTGAAATGAAGCAGTGATCGCAATCATTTCTTGGAGTTCTTTGTGCTTCTAGATGATTGACAAGAAGTTAATCCACGAACACAAGTAGATAAAAGTTTGTATAGTTGCTGCCCTCAATATACAGAGAATTACAGGTCCACGGACTTAGATCCTATACCATTAACTGGAGAAATGAGGTAATTCAAACAAAGTTACAATAAAACTGAAACTCAAGTTGAGTGTTTGCTTTGACAAGCTATTGTAATAATCTGCCTTTTTAAGTGCCACAAAATTATTTATAACATAGCACAAATTCAAATTCCATATGATATCTCTAAGAAAATATAGGGAAAATGAATTTCTTAGGGAATATCTCTTTGCTGTCGTTTATTTTGTTTAAAGAATTCATGCCAGGCGTGGTGGCTCACACCTGTAATCCCAGCACTCAGAAGGCTGAGGCAGGAGGATTGGTGCGAGTTGGAGACCAGCCTGGGGGACAAAAGTGAGCTCAAGGCCAGCCTGAGCTGCATACCGAGATCCTGTCTCAAACACACACACACACACACACACACACACACACACACACACACACACACAGACACACACACACAAAATAGAAAAGAAATGAAGTTTTGCAATTTAGGATACTGGCCTTTTCTTTCTTCAACATTTCCTTCCTCTCGGTAGAATTTTCACACGTTCTTTGGCCTCCAGAAAGAAGCTGCTAGAAGAATTTTATTTTATTGATTTTCATTGCACAGGGTCCCCCATCCCTGATTTTCACAGTGGCTTTGGGGGAAGTTTAGTGAATAATAACAGGACGCCCTGCCTTCCGTGCTTCCCAGGGTATTTCTCAGGGCTTTTGCCCATCACAAATGGATTCCTGAGAGCTATTTAAAGCAGGTCACCGCAAGCTGATCCTGTAGGCAGGGAGCCAGTGGGTAAAATAAAAAGATCATTAATTATATAGATGGGCTATGCCTCTAGCATCAAGTGAAAAAGAAAATTATCCCTTAACATCAAATTAATGAAATGTATTACACACACACACACACACACACACACACACACACACACACACACACACAGGTATTGAAAGCGTTGCCTGTTAAATTCCAATCATTATTCATTGCTAAACATCCAAACTTCACGGGGAATGGCCTTTGAGTTAGGATCAGAAAACCCGCCTTCTTCCAACTTTCAATCGAGTTTTCCAGCGAAAGGATTAGCGCAAATTGTGCATGAAATGGACTGCGGTGACCTTGGCTTTCCTGGGGTTCATACCATTTCATCTGTCCCTCTGAAGGTAAATGTCTGCCAAAAAGCCACGCAGAGGTGCAAAGACAGAGGCGTTACCCTGGTGACCAGAATCGATATTATTGATATTTTGCAACTCGGCAGAAAAATCTCATTACGAGCAGGTTTGCGATGATGATTAATAAAAGATGTGCAGCTTAAAATGTATACGCCTTTAACTTTCAAGAGAAAGCAGGCATGGCTTTCCAGTTACATTTTAAAAATGAGTATTTTCTTTAATATATTAGGGTCCAGCCGGCTCATGACAAATCTTTCAGGATACGTGTCCCACCGTGGCGTGCACACAGACCTAGGTGGATATTTCAAGCTGGACGCTGATGGTTGGCATGGTATAGATCTAAAGTGGATTTTAACGGTTCACGGTAGGGGATTTTGGAAGGCGATTGCATTGCGCAGGTCTTAATTTACGGTCCTTCTCCTTCTCCTGCTCCTTCCCCTCTGCTAAACAACTGCTTCTAATTGTGTTTCTTCTCGTCTTTGTCTGTTTCTGCGCGTCCTCTTTCACCCTTTCAGAGCTCTTTTCTCCTTGGCTTTTATTTTATTTTATTTTTCTTTTCTTTTCTTTTCCTTTCCTTTTCTTTCTTTCTCTCTCTCTCTCTCTCTCTCTCTCTCTCTCTCTCTCTCTCTCTCTCTCTCTCTCTCTCTTTCTTTCTTTCTTTCTTTTTCCAGGGCTGGGTTTCGAGCTCATGACCTTGCACTTGCTAGGCAGGCACTTGTGTCACGGAGCTATCTCCACAGCTCCTACCTTCTTGGGTTCCTTTTATCTCCACAAATTCAGCTCGGTGCTCAGTGGAGCACAGCTGTCATTTCAGCACGAGGGCAGCCGAGGCCTGAGGATCACTGTGAGTTCCAGACCAGCCTGAGCTACAAGATAAACTGAAGGCCAACCTGTAGTACATAGCAAAAATCTGTCTCAAAGAGACGGAAGCAAAGGCCTGCCTGGCAGCTCAATGGACTAAAGGGCCTGCTTTGGCAGAGCTCAGAGGCCAGGGTTCGATCCGCCGTGTGCTGTGCCGGCCCCGTCCCCGGGGCACCCTGAGCCAGCGCCTGAGTCTGGCATGGTGGCGCGTCACTCCCATGCCAGTGTTGGGGCGGCTGAGAACAGCAAGATCGCTTCAAGGATCTATGTAGTGCGATCTTGTAGCAAAGACACAAATGAAAAGGACAAAAACAGAAACGCAAAGCGAGTAGAGAATAAAGGAACATGTGATTTTTTTTTTTTTTTTTTTTTTTTGTGGTACAAAGTTGTATACATCCGACTTCTCCCTTCATATTTTTTTTCTCAGTCTTATGAGTCCATGTTTGAGATCGAGGCCTGTGTTTCCTGGGTAGACCTGGCTCAGGTAGACAATCTATTTTGATTTGTTACTCCACTTACCATTGCAGAATATTGTACCTCCCTACTTGCTAATATTTATCTTTTGAATTTGGCTCTTCTTTTATAATCTGATTGTCCCATATAAGCAAAACCAGCCAGGGCTGGGGACATAGGCTCACGTTCTGCCCGGCAGGTGGAAGCGTTGAGTGAGGCTCTCAGTCCACCCCATGGGGAGGTGTCTTCTTGTACCCTTTGTCTCGCTTGTTATGCTCCTAATTTCCTTTTTTTTTTTTCTTTTCTTTTCTTTTTTTGTCTTTTTGAGACAGGGTCTCGCTATGCCGTGGAGGCTGGCCTTGAGCTCACTTTTGTAGCCTAGGCTGGTCTCGAACTCGCAACAATCCTCCTGAGTACTGGGATTACAGGCGTGAGCCACCACGCCCGGCTGCTCCTAATTTCTAAGACAGCTACACTAAAGCTTTGGGAAGGGTCCGAGTCCCTGAGAGACGTAACAAAATATGCCGGACGCCGGGCATGGCTGCAGGAGCAAGCCCAGGCCAGAGGGGCCGTCGCCCAGCTGCAGCGCTGTCCACGGCTTTTGTCCATTGCTGGGGGGAAAATGCAAAGCATCTGCGCCTCAAGGAAAGGAGGTTGAGATGGGTCCACAGTCCTGCGAGGTCGGAGGCGGTGCAGGGCTTCCGGCTCTGGGGCAGGCAGGGCGTGGTGAACTGTGGGGAGGACCAGGGCTGCTCTCAGCGTGGTGGGCAACGAGCAGAGAGAGAGGAGACGGGGGCAGAGCTGTGGGCAGCCCTGCAGCAATCGACCTCTTTTTATTTTTTTATTTTTGAGGGACTGGGGTTCAAATTCATGACCTTGCAGTTGCAAGGCAGGCACTTGTGCCTCAGAGCTATCTCCCCGGCCCCTTCCCACCTCTTCCAGTTGGTTCTTGGCTGATAAAATCACCTTGGGCTGTAAGTCCACCAGCAGGTGACTATCTGGATTTTTAAGATCACCAGTAGTGTACCGTGTGTCCCTCCAATAAAGTTTCCTTGAGCAGAGCAGCCAGGCTGATGATCAATGTAGCAGTAGACGGGGAGATAGCTGAGCGGCGTAAGCACCTGCCTCGGAAGCACAAGGTCCCGGGTTCAATCCCCAGCACCGCCAAAGAAACAAAAAAGAAAACAAAAAAGAAAAGATGCTGTCAAGACAGCTCAGGGGATTAAAGCATCTGCCTAGGCAAGGTTAGGGAATCCCAGGGATCACAGTTTGATCCCCAGCACCACATGCGGCAGCAGAGCTAGCCACACGGGGCTGGCTGAGCTAGCTACAAAAAAAGGAAATAAAAATTGCAGCGATTGATTTAAAGCAGATCTATTCAGGGTGCAAGTGCGAAACCAAGGCGTTATTCTCATTCCCGCTAAGCTGCGCTGGGAACAAGAGGGTTTTCATCACGCGGCTCTGGAAGGTGCTCAGTTTCAAAACCGATGAGCGGTTTCTCTCTGCAACTTTCCATTGGCTGCTTTTTTGGGTATGATCCATCTTGTGTAGCCATGCGAAGCAAGCCCCGGGGGCAGCAGCACCCCTGCGGGCCACGGTGATGATCCCCAGAATCTCATAATGTCCTTGTGTTTGCAGATGGGTGTTTAAAGAGATGATTTTAGTAAAGCAGGGTGGAGAAGGTGACCCTGACCTAATTAGGGGCCTTCTAAGAACGCAAGGACAGACAGACACAGGGGCAACAGTACTATCGGTACTCAGGGGAGACATGGCCCCTGCAAACCCTAGGCTCTGGAACGAACGCGCCTTTCATTGCCTGGAGTTCACATTTCCCAGCTCAATGACCAGCAGAAAAATCAATCAATCAATCAATCAATAAAACTTTAAACAACCCAAAGCGTGGGGCACCATCTTGACAACATTCCAAAAAATACAAATAGCAGATAGTTACCAGTGCGATTTGAAGAATATATTTTCTACTACATTTTCTGTTTGCAATAGAAGCAATAAAGCATCCAGGCTGTCTTGGTTAGCCTTCCCTCATTGTGGAGACAAATACCTGACACCCAAAATGAAGGAAGGAAAGGTTTATGTAGCTCACAGTTCCTGGAGGTTTCGGTCTGTACTCGGCCGGCTCCAAAGCAGAGAGACACGTGCCCGAGAGCAGCAGTCCGTGGGAGTGGAATAATTCTAACAGAGGCAACCCACCAACCAAGGCAACAGAGAGCAACAGCGCGAGCCTCTTTCTCTGTCTCTCTTATAGTACATCCAGGGTATCTCCCCAGGTTGGGGAAGGTACACACACCCATAATCCCAGCAGTACTAAGATCGATAATCCCAGCAGTACTAACATCCATAATCCCAGCAACACTAAGATATAATCCCAGCAATACTAAGACACATACTCTGAGTGGATCATGAGTTAGTCTCCAAGTTGAGAGCCAGTGCCTGCCCCAGGACTTCATGAGGCTTTGGGGGGACAACTAGATGCAAACCATAACATGGCGGTGTTAGAGCAATTATTCATCTAAAATATATATGTGTACACAGAAGGAATTATGCAAAATCTCACATTAGAAGAATGCTGTTTGCTGTTAGCTATACATACAACGCACCATCATATGCTTCAGTAATGGGAAACAATTCATTCTAACTTCTTCTCACTAAGTTCTCCCTCCTTTCTTCCCAGAGAGGCATGCTTTGCAAAGAACGCTGTCCTTTAGAAGACTACTCATTTGTCAAGCATGAGCTGAGGCCTTGCTATCTTGTTTTCAATTTGCTGCTGCAGAGAGATTCAGACTCGGCAATTCCAGGTTATAGGCCAGGCGGGTGAAGACAGATTCCTACCCCACTCGAACATTTTAATGATTCCAGGCCACGAACAGCTGTTCTGTTACTTGTGAACAGGATAACGGATGACATCTTCTTGTTCGAATAAATGACAGAGCGTCCGGGATTAGAAGCACAAGATTGAGTTATAGTTTGGTAGTTCTTCGGATAGAAGGGTACAAGCAGCGGTGGCAGGGGCGCTGTGCATGGTGGGTAGAAATGTCACGACGAAGATCTTCTCTATGTTGGTGGGAGTTACTCAGAAAGACATCGCTGCGGACTACTAAGAAATTTTGTCATTGATGGAGCTAGAAAAATTTCTCAAAGATATAAACCCTTTGAATATCTGCTGGCGGGAGTAAAGATTTGCAATATCTGTTTCCTATCTGTGCGTATTTGGAACATATAGAATCAGCTAACATAGTGTTTTTTACTTATTTTTAAAGAGAGTACAAGGTAGTATTAAAACTGAAAAATTAAGGGTCGCTGAGTTAACTCAGCGGACTAAGCGCCTGCTTTGGCAAACTCAGTGACCAGGGTTCCATCTGAGGTCCCACCCCTGGGCTCGCTGAGTCAGTGACAGATTCTAGGTGTGGTGGCACACGCCTACAATCTTATTACTGGGGAGGCTGAGACAGGAGGATTGCCGTGAGTCTGATCTGCATAGTGAGCCTTCGTACCAAACACACACACACACACACACACACACACACACACACAAACACACACACACACGCCTGAAAAATTACAAATGATATAGAATTTCACTAAACAAAAGAATATAACTTTCAAAGTCTTTGTTGTATTGCATGCTGTTGTAGCCAACTTGGCTGTTCATATTTCCTGCTATATACATGGAAAACTGGAAAAAAAAAAGAAAAAAAGGAAATATATACATACAGAGAGAAACAGAGGAAAAAAAGGAAAAGGAATTACAAAAGAAAGACAAAACAAATTAAGCATTAAATGCTCTTTTCCGTAGGCCAGTAGAAATCTGCAGTGCAGTTGTCCAACCTATCCTGCTTCCATAAATAAGATGCGGTATTTTTTCGTAATGCAGAATTATTCAGCCATAAAAAGTAAAGGATAAATTTGAGCCTTGCATCTGTAAGTGGATGAAACTAGAGACCAGGCTCCTAAGTGCAATAATGCTGACCCACAGGTGCAAACACCGTGTTGTTGCCTCAGTGTAAGAACCGGAAAGAGAAAAATAAAATATGCAGCGTGCAGTGGATACTGGCAAGAGCATGACCTGCTCAAAACGAAGGAATTACTGAGCGGAGACGGACGGGAAAGGGACTGGAGGAAAGAGATGAAATAATGCTGGAGTCTCTTGGCAGGTGATGATACGACAGCCAGCCACAGACCACCTGTAGGGTAGCAGTCCTGTTAAACTACCAGAGTTCCGGAACATTCCTGCTACTTGGTGACATTGTTCTTGCCTTTAGGGGAGCTTGTATGCTTATGCTACTGTCTTAGTTACTTTTTACTCCTTGCTGGGACAAATACCCGACACTAAAAATGAAAGAAGCAAAGCTTTATTTAGCTCACAGTTACTGCAGGTCTCGGTCCCTATTTGGCTGGCCCACGGCTCCGTGGAACCGGGCAGAGAGCATCCAGTTCATGGCGGCAGAACAGCAGCAACTGGGAAGCGAAGGCAGGAAGACTACAGGTTCGAGGCCGGCCTCGGGAAACTCTCCGAAGGAACAAAATTCTGCTTCAAATTAAATAAGTGAGTACATAATAAATAAAGTGAGGATATAGATCATTGGGGATCTCCTCAGTAGAGTCCCTTCTGCCACACACACACAAAATGAAAGAAAGAAAGAAAGAATGAGTGAATTAAATTCACTCGTGTAGGCTGGCTTCCCAGTTGGAAGACGAATTCTCAGCAGAGCGCGTCACCAGAAGCAAAATGAAATAATTATACATGCAGGAGAAGAGTCAAAGGCCAAGCAAGACCCTTACAAGGGGGCTGCGATGTGTGCCTCTGCACGGGGGTCCCCCCCTTTGCTCGGAGGTTACATTCCAGATGCCTCGGCGCTCAACAAAAATCAGCAAACTAGTGACGTTATGTTTACTTTAGAATTTATGTCTATATTTAAGGCTTTATCAACCTTCCAACATGCTTATAAACCTTTCCCACACTTAAAGAAAAACTTTCAATATTCATAATTGCGTTTTAAACTCGTAAATCTACATAATGTTAAGAACATATGTATACCCTACACTACTACTACATCCCGTGATACAGTTAGAAATATGCAATAAATAATTTAGATTGAGGTTAGTATCATTTTTTTTTTAATGCCTAAAACAATGAGACCATGAAAATCCAACTGTGACATTGTGACGGACTACTGCATATATCAGGAAACGAAAGCGTGCCAACGGAAGGATACGTACAGACGTTTAGACACCTTGGTTGTTGCATTAAGTAGCATGACATTAAGATTGATGAGAGCCTCGGTGGGCCAGGGATATAGCTCAGCAGCGTAAGCACCTGCCTGGCAAGTACAAGGTTCAGAGTTTGATTCCTGGTACCGCAGGGAAAAAAAAAAAAAAAAAAAAAAAAAAAGGAGATTTTTTGATAGGCTTGAATACTAGAAAAAATATTGCAGTCATTCTTTGCTGTGTAGCACTGAAAGCAGTTTTTGGTTTTAGTTTTCTTGGTGCTAGGGGTCGAACTCAGGACCTTGTGCTTGCCAGGTGTTTTTGCGGCGTTGCTCGCACGCCAGCCCCAGAAAACCACTTTATAATAATATTGATAATTTCCCTCTTCTTTCAGGTTCTATTGGAGACATATTTCAGTGCCAGTAGCTTTTCAGCATTCAGTTGGTGTGCGCACTGGACCCTGTAACTCCGGGACAATTAGCAAGGCTGTGTGACGTGTGCAGAGTGCCTGGCGAGGACAAAGGGTTTGTGTTCTCTTATCAGGCGGCTTGAAACCATCGCCTGGAGCACCATCTTGATCAGTAGTAGGGAAAGAAAGGCTCCTGGGAAATCTATAGACTTATTGATACAATATTATGGTGTGAGTAGCTTCTGTGGATTTCTTTAAAAATGCGTCTTTCCTAGGTTATCCTAGTATACCATGTGTCAAAGTAGTTATATAGTGACTATATTATCATCATGACATTATGACACTCAAAATTGTGTGCCTAATTACCATTATTATTATGATATGCAAAATTGGTAGACACAAGGTATTTAATTATGCACTCTCTTGATGCAAGTTATTTAATTAGCAATATACAATTTTAATTTATATCAGGGTCCAAAATATTCAATTAACTGCTTCCAATGTTACTTTTTCTCTATCCCCAAGATAATTTGTTTTCCTATCTATCTTATGTCACACAAGACTGAATTTAATTAAACTTCATTTAAATGAATTCTTTCTGAGTTACACATAACAGTATACAAATTGTACATATTTTCGTCTATCCTGTGATGTCCAAATACACCTATATATTGTGTCTTTTTTTTTTTTTTTTTAAGTCAGGATGAAAGCATCCATCTCCACAGCATGTGTTACTACATTTTGGAGACAGCACTGCAATACTTTTCTTACAAGTTTTCAATATATGATATGGGATTTTTATCTATAGTTACCAGACTGTGAAATAGAGGACCACAAAGACTCCTTCGTATCTTCTTATCTGAAGATAAATTTTATAGTCAGCAATCAAAAATTCCTTGATTTTCCCTTCTGAAATCTTGCATATCTTACTTCAACGCTAAATGTTAGACACACCAACAACCAAACTAACAAAATACTGGCCTCTGTTTCTAGGGGAGAGGGGAACTATGTGAATGATGTTATGAACTGCTATACTTCTTAGAGTGTGTTCTCTGATAAATGCACGTTGCAGTCCAAAGCGTACATCATGGGTATTATTTAAAGTCATTGTTTTCATTTTCATTCCATATCCAGGAATTCAATGCATTAAATCAAAGCAGAACTTCAAATGATTGACAGTCCCAGTGTTCTGTGTGTGGCCATATTAAGTTAGTGATCAACCTGTTTCTGATATACCTGCCAGTCTCTAATGTTTATCTAGATTACATTTTTTTTTTTCTGTGTGTGGGACTGGGATTGGAACTCATGACCTTGCACTTGCCAGGCCAGCACTGTGCCATGGAGCTGTGTCCCTGGCCCCAAGATTGAGTTATTGCATGCCAGGAATCCAGAGTATGCAAAGGTCTCCTAAAACACAGATGAACGCAATGCCATTCTCTCCGAAAGAGTGCGTTGTGTTTGGTCATGGCCCTTCTTCCCTTTGCAGATGTGCAAAGATGACCGAGACAGTGTGCGTAGAAAAGACAGAGCTTGAGAAACGTGTGGCTGGAGCTAAATCATCGCCATCACATGGGCTGGTAGTCACCAGTGGTAGTATGCGTGGTGAAGCTGGGGCCAAATTCAGGTTGACGAGTATTCCTGAGACACCAAGACGAGGGCAACGGTGGCTTTTGTGGCTGGCAGGAAGAGGTCCTGAGGCAGAATCCAGGGATGATGATGACCAAAAGGTTCTATACATTTAGAGGTCACCTGGGTAACCACAGGACTGCATTCTGGAACGTTAGAAAAGAAGTGCCACGGTTGACATGTCCCCGTGGCTTTGTCAACGCGGTGACAGTTTAGCTTGCCTCTCCACTCTTCTGTTTTATGGCTCACTAAGAGGGAAATGGGCAAAGAGTGGATTCGTTTGAGGTTTTAGGGTCTTGTTAAATGGACTTGAAGAGAACCTGGCATCTCTCTGGCCTTGACCCTTCTGTTTCCGTAGGACGTCAAAACTCTAAGGTATAACGTGGGGTGAAGCGGGTCGGATGCAGAAGCTTCCACGGAAAAATGTTTCCTCCTACCGTACAGTTCCAATGCTTGCATACTTTTTACAAGCAGAATGAAAGGTAGCCACCGGGGAAACATGGAAACTGAGCTTTTTGGCTAAGGGAAGGAGAAAACGCTAAAGGGGGGTGGGGCTGGAGGAGAAAGAAACAGCAAACGTGAACCATGAGATGGATTTGCCATAGATTTCCACGGGCAATGTGATCACAGTATACTACAAACATCCAGTCATGCAGGAATGAGAGCCGCAAAAAAAATTCGCGCGCGTAAATAACAACGAAAACTTGAGGATCCTATTGTCCAGATAACAAGACCACCAGTTTTCTGCCAAAGGTAATGATTTCCTAAGCTAAAGCATTGAAGGAATATTTCTTTTAAATAATTGATTAACTGTAATCTGTGGTGGTGTCTGAGCCATTGAGACATAGACAGCTTGGGCTGGCCCACGCCTCTTGTGCTAGTTACGCCCAGGCTGAGCTAGGAAGAGGCTAATTGGAAAACCAGCATGGGCAACTTAAGGGCAGCTTGCCTCAAAATAAGATTTCACAAAAGATGTCAGGCATAGCTCAGTCGGGAAGGAATCACCTAGCATTCCAACTCTGAAAAAGAAAAAAATATGATTCAATAAAACAACAAAATCACCTATTTGTACCCGATTCAAGAAGCGTATTGCATGGTTGAAAGGACAGCTGTGTTGTGTACTATTTTGCCATTGTTATTGCAGAAAATTGCAAGAAGTGGCCAGAGTGCCCACACTTGGGTACTGTACACTTCACAGAGCCAGGAAAAGAACAATAACTCACAGCTGTGGAACAAGGGTGACGTCCGGAGAGATCAGGGCATATTGTGCAGGCCAGTGATGTTGGAACATCAGCAGACAAGTTGGCGCTTATCATGCACTCCACGGCGAATGTAAACTTCTACGCCATCAGCAATGCCGAGCCTCTCAGGAGGTTCCCTGGTCAGTCTCTTGTGGGACACTTACTCCTTAAGCTCATTTCTCTTGTCCAAATATGAATTTTTATTCTTATACCAGCAAGCATTTTTCTTTCTTTCTTTCTTTCTTTCTTTCTTTCTTTCTTTCTTTCTTTCTTTCTTTCTTTCTCTCTCTCTCTATTATTTGCACTAGCAGGGATTGAACTCAGGACCTTGTGCTTGCTGGGCAGGCACTGATTCTAGTGAGCTATCTCCCAGGCCCGCTGCAGCAGCAGCTATTTTCCTCATTCTTTCTTGTCTGAATCTTCAGCTCTCGACAACTTCTGCCACTTTAAGGGTCATAGAAGACTGACACGGGCTGGAGAGATAGCCCAGTGGTTTGAGTACCTGCCTGGCAAGTGCAAGGTGCTGAGTTCTATCTCCAGCATTGACCCTCAAATAAAAATGAACCAACAAATGAATAAAAGGTGGATACTTGCATCTTGTTTTGGAAGGAAATCACTCTACACCTATTTTTTCACTACCTGCAGGTTTTGCCTTCTGCTGCACTTTATGGCCCATATTTCTAACCGTATTCTCACAAAGTGATCTGTATTTCTTTGGTTTTATGAAGCAAACCCACGTCTTCCCTTGAGAACACAGACTTGAGGAAAGAGTCTAATCTAAGAGCAAAAAGAATGCCTGCTTTGGAAGGAGACAGCTTTAAACACCCAGGGCCGGCCAAGGTGAGGTTAGCAAGATCGAGGCCCACGTCAGAGGCAAACTGTATTATTTGCACAGCGCGTGAAGAATGACAAAGGCTTCATTATTGTATTGTACAGGAAGCGGAAGGTCATTTTTGCCTGGGGGCAAGGCAGTGTTTATCCCAAGTAGGTGTAAAACAATGGATTTTTATAACACTTTAGGCACATGAAATTTACAAAGAGGTTAGATTTATTTTAGAAGATTTATTCATGTCCTTCAACATGAATATTTAAGGTCTCATGGAAAGCCTTTAGGGGTGACCTTCAAAGTCTGTGATTGGACTAAAAAGAAAAAAAGGGAATGTGATCCTGTGGAGGATTACTATTTATAAAAATATAAAAATATTTATGCAATATTTTTGTTGACTAGCTTGATGCTTTCTAGCTCGGATTTCAGCAATGTGTCAAGCACGGGGCTGGATTCTTGTGTGCCCCTGTGCCTTTCTGGTAAAACGTAGGCTTTTAAAGTTCTCTAAAAGTGCCTGAGACTGAATATTGCAAACATCTGTCACTGGAAAGAGCCTAAGATGAATCAGAATTGAAGACGGCAACTTCTGGTAGAGGAAAAAAGGAAAAGATTTAGATCTCAAAGGGAATAACAGACAAAGAGTCACAAAAATACTGCCCGTGTGGAATTTTAGATTATAAAATGAAAAGTTATTACAGGAAAAAGCATTAGCAAGAACCTCCTCAAAATACTCCTCCTCATTTCTAATGTCTTTCTGCCATGATCACTGCCAGTCTCTGCACTATAACTAGAGGCCCTGTCTGTTTTATTTTATTTTTTGTTGTTCTCATTTTATGCTTTAAACTTTATATCTCTTAGTTTTGTCTGTTTGTTTTCGTTTTCGTTTTGAGGCAAGGCCTGCTCTTGCTAAGAAATTCAAGGAGGCCTTGGACATCCTCTGTAGCAAGGCTGATCTGAAATTCAGGCTGTCTTCCTGCCTCAGCCTCCTACGTGCTAGGATTGCAGAGAATTACCACCAGGCCCAGCCTGAAGCGCTGCTTTATGAGTGGCTTGGGGAGGTGTCATTGAAATTCAGTTGAACGCTGCTGGTGAGTGATTCCTGCGGGACGGGCAGCTGATAAGATGTCGCCTTGTGTCCATCGAACTTCCCCAGCAGACCTCATGCTGTACACTTCGGGTCCTGTACAGAGACAGCCTCAACAGTACGACTAAGGTACTCAGGAAAGAGGACTTTCGTCTTCATCTTTCCCTCCCCCCCCCTCCCTCCCTCC